>JANAVB010033820.1:20699315-20729315 GCA_029216955.1 Iris pallida
AGGGCTGACCCCAGGGTTGCTACGACTTTTTCGGCCGTAGAACCAGTGGTTGATGTGGGCGCTATTCCTCCTGCTGTGCAGCGGATTCCTCCGCTAGTTGCAGACATACTTCCACCTCCACCTCCTCTGCCTACAGATATTAGGCAGATGCTTACCTTCCTCCAGCAGATGCTGGAGACTCAGAGAGCCCAGGCCGAGGCTCAGCAGAGGCAGACAAACGTGATGCGTCAGGGCATAGAGGATGCCCATCAGTTGGCCCTTATAGCCGTAGAGCAGAGGGATCCACATCCGGGGACGCGACCGAGGTACGGAAATATCTAGGACTTCAAGAAGCCCGGGCCCCGTGACTTTAGCGGGACCGAGGGTGTGGTCTATGCAGATGATTGGCTCGAGGATATCGAGCGGCAGATGAGGGCCTCCCGCCTGGCAGACGACCTGAAGGTCGAGGCGGTAGGTTTGTATTTGCTAGATATTGCATGCACCTGGTTCAGAAATGAGCCAGCCCTAGTTGGAGAGGGCCATACTTGGGCAGAGTTCAAGCTCCTCTTCAAGGATAAGTTCTTTTCCCCCATGGACAAGATTGACCTGGTACGGTAGTTCCAGGATCTGTAGCAGGGCAGTTTATCTGTGGAGGAGTACGCAGCGGAGTTCGGCCGTCTGAGCCGATACGCAGAGTACATGGTTCGAGACCCGGAGATCAGGACGAGCCGTTTTAGGGAGGGGCTGACTTGGGATATCAAGATCCTCATTCCCTCCTTCTATGAGACTTATACCCAGATCTACGCGGAGGCCCGCAAGGTAGAGCGAGAGTGGGACTTGAAGCCCAAGAGGGAGCGTGATCTTTTCTCGGGGGCTACTAGCAGCACAGGGGCTGCTAAGCGCCCTCAGCTTCAGCATCGTTCTTTCCAGCATCACCAGCCGCAGGTGCAGGCCAGAGTACCGATTCAGCAGCAGGTGCAGCACACTCAGCAGAGGCAGGCACAGCATAGGGTTCCTTACGGCTACTGCAAGAAGCCCGGTCACATCTGGGAGGTCTGTCGGAAGAGGCTGGACATGTGCTTCTACTGCGGGGAGGCTGGACATCAGTTGGGGGATTGTCCTGCGAATCCTCTCAGGGTAGCCCGTGGAGCGGTAGCAGCTCAGGGGGCACCGGCGAGAGTACCGACAGTGCAGCAGAGGGGTCCACTTTCGACCCAGCAACAGCGGTTTGTTCAGCACCACCAGCAGCGGGGTGGTCAGGGTAGAGCCTTTGCTCTTGCAGCCGAGGAGATGGAGCCTATTACAGATGTAGTCGTATGTTCTATTCTGCTCAATTTTTTTCCAGCTTTAGCCTTGTTTGATTCTGGTGCTACGTACAGTTTTGTGTCTGTTTCTTTTGTTCTTAGGCACAATATCATTGCTGAGTATCTTAGTAGGACTTGCAAGATTATGACTGGGAATGGCATCATCCTAGTTAATAATGTTTGCAAGGGGCGAAGAGTTTCTTTGAGAGGCCGGGAGCTGAGTACGTGTTTGTTCGTAATGCCACTTCCGAGTTACGATGTGGTACTCGGTATGGATTGGTTGAGAATGTACTACGCTAGCATCGACTGCAGAGGGGGCAGGATTCTGTTTAGGCCGCCGGGAGAGCCGGAGTATGAGTTTATTAGGGGTGCAGTAGAGCAGGGAGATGGATTCTGCGGAGCATTATTGGCGGGGCCGGTGTTGCCACATCCACTTATTGCTGAGTTCTTGGATGTCTTTCCCGAGGAGCTGCCCGGGATGCCGCCAGATCGTGATATTGAGTTTTCTATTGACCTAGTGCCGGGCGCTGAGCCTATCTCCTAGCAAGTCTATAGAATCAACAACAGTGAGTTAGCGGAGCTAAAAAAACAGGTCGACGAGCTGGAGGTGTCACCCTCATTTCCTGTATTTTCCGTATTTCGTATTTATACTCGTATCTGGATTTTGGCATATATTTTTATTTTTCTCAACTTGTAGAATTTTGGTATTTCTCGTATTTTGGATTTTGACATGGCCCGGTTTTAATTGGTTTGGGTTGGTTTGGTTTGGTTTAATGTGTATTGGGACACCTTAGCCTATGCTCCACCCTCAACACACCACATCCCACCCTCATTAAAACTCCACCAACTTTTTCTCTCTCCTCATAACCTCCATTAATTTTCTTTTTCTTCTCCTTCCTCTACACAACACCAACCCATAGGCAAGTGCACCTTGCCACCACATGAGAACCCTATTTTATTTGTCCATTTGCTAGATTAGGACATGGTAATCAACATTAAAACTTGGCATTTTGTGATTTGGAGTCTCCATTGTTCTAGATCTAAGTTTTCTTTATTTTTGGATTTACATAGTTTTGATCCATTTAAGTTGGATTTTTATGGGTTTTGATGTTTCCATGTGGAAGAGAATTCAATTTCACCCAAGTTGGAACTTTGGAAATCCGGATTTGGAGTTCGGATGGCCAAGTTGTGATGTTTTGAAGTTTTGGGAGCCATTGGAGCCTCTTCTCAGCCATGGAGAAGAAGACCCTGCACGTGCGTGCTTTTGAGCGTACGTTGCTCTCCTGCGTGCATGCTTTTGTGCGTACGCAGCTCCCCTGCGTGCGTACTTTTGTGCGTACGCTGTTCTCCTGCGTGCGTGCTTTTTTACGTACGCTGCTCTCCTGCGTGCGTACTTTTGTGCGTATGCTGCTTTCCTGTGTGCGTGCTTTTTTGCGTATGCTGCTCTCCTGCATGCGTGCTCTTGCGCGTACGCCCAACCCCCAGGCCCCTTGCTTAAACCCATTGGCTCTTGGAGAATTGGTTTTATTTCTCGACTTGGTTTCTCTTTTGTGGATTGGGTTTCCTGAGATATTGTTCAACACAGTACGACTATCTCGACCCGACACGGCCTAACACGATTTACAAGTAATTGTTTATGACTAGTACGGTTTTCGGGATTTTCTGTGAATTATGATCCTGGTATTCTCTGATCTCCTTGCTAGTGACCCAGTGGGGTGCACACCTAACTTGTAACTTGTAATTAATCCTTGTGACTTGATAACTTGATAGTGGCCCATGGCGGTGCACTCCTGACTTGTCGCATGACTTGATAACTTAATGCTGTTGCGACGGCTAACTTAGCTTGACCTGCCTTGACACCGTGGGTGGTTCTTTCTTGCTTGCTTGTTAAATCTACTTGTCCTGTCTTGCATCATGTCTAGGATGGGACTCCTGAGTACCACGGTCAGGGGTACCTACCAAAATAGATTAAGGCTAATAACTAGAATAACACTGTAGTCATGAAGAGATGACACAGCTACAGGCAATCCCGTTACCTGGGCGCTCTTGGAATCTGTAGCCTGCCGTCGAGTAGGGCACATTTCCAGCACACTGTCATGTATTGCACCTTCTAAGTCACTTAAGGGTACATGCGTTTCCTGGACGATGCACCCACCAGAATTCAACCCCTAACTTTCGACCTGGGTAACCTGGATGGTCTGCAGGGCTTGTGGCTGTGGAATCATCTCACTGTATCTTGTTAGTAATTAGGTCTATGATAACCCTAGTTAGTTAAAGTAGTAAGCCATAGTATCTGCTTGGCCGTGATTGATTGAATGAGGTATAACTAGTCTAGTCATGTCTTGATCCAGTACAAGATTGCTTTCTGTCTTGATTTCTCACATTATTATCTTGCCGATAAATGGTGGGAAACCAAGTTCTGTTCAGATGAAGGGTTACAACCCCGGTCCTTGTTTGGTTTACGGGTTGTAACCTGGCTATCGGAATAGTTTCATGGTTATCTCGTCGTATATATCATCCTGACATGTTTTCATAAATTCTAGTGTTAATATTAGATTTTCTTGTGCTAATTGCTGGCTTTTGTTCTTATTTCATGGCTCCCTTGTGGCACTTGCTCTTTCTGGGGTTGACCCAGCTGGTTTTGTGTGGCCAGATTTTGGAGCAGCTCCCGAGGATCTACCAAGCTTCCAGCCCAATGGTGACAACTAGACGGAACCCGGGCCAAGAGTGGGTTTTCCTTTTTGTCTTGCCCACTTTATTGTAAAACTATTCTTTTGAGGCGTTTAGCCGACGAGCACCCGTTAGCTCGATACACTTTTACTTACTGTCTGCCTACGGACTGTAAACATGATTAACAAATCCTAGGGTTGATCATGTACGACTAAACTCTTGCTAGTCCTAACATTTTGTAACGACTAGCTTCATGATCAGCTGAATATGTAATATTTGGAACGCCTTATTATTGTATATTTAATGATCATACATCTTGCGACCTTACTTACTTGCTTGTGATTGAGATATTAGGCTTGTTCATGACCATAAGAGACTGTTGGCTTGTAGTAAACCCTCATATATCTAGACAGCCGTGACTGTATATCGAGGTGGTTTCTATTTCAATATATGTAGCTGGCTATGTCTGTCCCCGTTCTCCAGTATTCTGGTTCTGGGGCGT
Source organism: Iris pallida (assembly GCA_029216955.1). Classification (NCBI taxonomy): domain Eukaryota; kingdom Viridiplantae; phylum Streptophyta; class Magnoliopsida; order Asparagales; family Iridaceae; genus Iris; species Iris pallida. Next base: position 20,703,771 of record JANAVB010033820.1, read on the forward strand.
GACATGGTTTAAGTGGTGGCCCATGCAGGTCTTGTAAATCAAGATATGTAGGGATTTACCAGATAGATGTCTCAATCAGTACTCGTCCTTGATCTCTGTTTGTATCCTCTGAATTCCTGGATTCTTGCCCTGATCCTGTGCTTATATCATTGATCTGTCCTGGTCCTTTCCTTATTGTTCTCTGTGTCGTCTTCTTCAGCGGCACTGTACCTGGTCCTACCGATCAACGAGGTGGAGCATTTCCCGCGGATCAGCAGCAACCCGGAGATCAAGCCCAGTATTTCGGGGTAGCCTCCAGAGTTGTGCCTACTGGAGGAGAGTCACCAGTTCGGCCCGTCCAGCCCGCAGAGCCAGATGATGGTACCTTAGTAGGCCTCATCAGAACCTTGATAGCTTCCCAGGATCGTCGAAGCGACGCGCTGCACCAGACAGTTCAAGATGCTTTGACTAGAGGCGGTCATCCAGGAAACCAGGCGGCAAACAGCTTCAAGCGATTGAACCCTCCTTTCTTCGACGGCAGCGATGATGCGATTGCCGTGGATGCATGGCTTTAGGATACCGAGGTGATTCTGGAAGCAGCTAGGACACCTGAGAATGAGAAGGTGGTGGTGGTACGCCTGCAGTTGTTGGACTTGGCTCGCAGTTGGTGGGCGGCGCAAGCCATGGAATTAGTGGCACCCATTGCTTGGGCAGTGTTTAGAGAGAGATTCCAGACGAAGTACTTTGATGCTGTGGCTCGGTACGACCTGCAGACCAGATTTACCAACTTGAAGCAAGGAGGCAGAACAGTCGACAGTTATGCATCGGAGTTTTCTAGACTCAGTAGGTTTGCCCCCACCTTGGTGGCGACCGAGTTTGATAGGGCCCAGCGGTTCCAGCAGGGGCTGCATTTGGAGATCTTGTTGGCAGTAGAACAGTTCGAGCACCAGACGTTCGATGCAGTCTTGAGAGCAGCTAGGAGGCATGAGTATACCTCCCAGAGGATCGTGGATAGGGCCGGAGGTAGGAAGTGGTCCCACAGTCAGATGTACCAATCATCAGCTCCAGCCCCGACAGCTAGGGGATTGACCATTGGAACTTCGAGGCGGGCGGCCTCAGTAACGTCAGTTCAGCATTCGACCTCGACGTACCCGCAGCAGCAGAAGCAGACTTCCGCGATGGGATGTTCTCATTGTGGGAAGCCATGGCATATGGTGGCAGACTGTCGTAGGGCGCAGGGATTGTGCCTGGCTTGTGGAGCAGCAGATCATAGGGTAGGGGATTGCCCGAATAGGGGTGGTTCATCAGCATCCAACCCTTCTAGCTCTTCGGTGAGAGGACCGGCCCCAACACCAGTTCAGCAGCAGCAGTATCAGTCTTCGAGGCCCTTGCCGCCTCAGTCTCAGGCATTCCAGCAACAACACCCCCAGTAGTATGCACAAGCCCAGGCTCAGATCCAGAATAGGCAGAGAGGTTTCCAGCAGAGGGGACCAGCAGCCAGAGGACAAGGTCAGGCCATGATGATGTCTATAGAAGAAGAAGTTACACCAGGTGAGGTTGTGGCAGGTACTATTCTCGTCAACTCCTCTCCAGCGTCTGTATTATTTGATTCTGGTGCATCGCATTCATTCATGTCTGCACAATTCGCGACACGGATAGGATTGGAGCCCGAGTCATTATCAGTGAGGCTCAATATACTTACTGGTAATGGTCTTGTGGGAGTAGATCGAGTGTTTTCCTCGTGTCGGGTCGTAGTTAGCGGTAGGGAGTTCCCCGCCAGATTCATAGAGTTTCCTATGGCAGACTATGATATAGTCCTAGGCATGGATTGGTTGAGGAACCAGTATGCTAGGATAGACTGCCATATTGGCAGAGTTGTCTTTAGTTTCCCCGACGAGCCAGAGTTTTCGTTTTCCAGAGGCGCAGTGGAGCCATCTTCCCCAGCATTGCGGATGGCAGTAGCAGCAGTGCAGTTACCTCGGATAGTTGAAGAGTTTCCAGATGTCTTTCCAGAGGAGCTTCCAGGGATGCCGCCAGAGCGGGAGATTGAGTTCACTATAGACTTGATTCTCGGGACAGCACCAGTATCAGAGCGAGTCTACAGGATGGCGCCTTCAGAGTTGGAAATTTTGTACAAGATGATTGAAGAACTGAGGACCAAGGGATTCATCCGTGCAAGTGGATCGCCTTGGGGAGCCCCGATGCTTCTTATGAAAAAGAAGGATGGTACGTCCAGGCTATGTGTTGATTATCATACCTTGAATTCGGTGACAATCAAGAACAGATACCCTCTTCCGAGGATAGATGACTTGTTTGATCAACTCAGAGGGGCTTCAGTGTTCTCGAAGATCGACTTGCGGTCGGGATACCACCAGATCAGAGTCACAGAGCAGGACATCCCGAAGACAGCATTCAGATCAAGGTATGGACATTGGGAGTTGTTTTCCATAAATAAATTCACTTTATTTATTTTGTATCTGAGAAAATTACAACTGTAGGAATCTAATCTAGAAGACGATTACTTTATCCCTTGGACGATGCGATGAAGAAAACTCGAACTTCGAAGAACTTGGACAGCAACTAGGCAATCTCTCTGTTCTCTTTTTAATTGTCTGTAGTGTCTGATGGAGACGAAGAAACTCTCTTTTATAGAGTTTTGGATAACTGTTCTGGAGCATACGCTCAGTCAGTTACTTGACGTGTGCATAACTGTAGGGACGCGTGGCAAATTCTGATGGAGACACGTTGGAGTACGGTTGAAAGTAGTGGGATATATCTAGGAGAGATTGGTGGCATGGATGCCACGTTGTATAACTTCTGGATAAGTGGGTAACTGAGTACAGGACACGTGAGAACGTGTGTTGACTGTACGTTGAAAATCATCCTGGATGCCTTTGTTATGATACGCTGTCTTTGAAGAAGAGCCATACGCTAGCTTTTGAAGGCACATGTCTTGCATACGCTGACTTGGACAGCATAGAGCCATAGAAGGCTGATACTCTTACTTTATTGATAAGGAGTCGTATGGGATCCATACGCTCACTTGGTTGGCAAGGAGTCGTATGAGGTCCATACGCTCACTTGGTTGGGAAGGAGTCGTATGAGGTCCATACGCTCACTTGGTTGAGAAGAAGTCGTATGAGGTCCATACGCTCACTTGGTTGAGAAGGAGTCGTATGAGGTCCATACGCTCACTTGGTTGGGAAGGAGTCGTATGAGGTCCATACGCTCACTTGGTTGAGAAGGAGTCGTATGGAGTCCATACGCTCACTTGGTTGGGCAAGGAGCCGCATTGAGGGAGTAGACACGTGGCTGTCTTCAATCTTCTCAAATACGCCATATCTTCAAATACTGACAAATATTTCTTGAGCGTCGTGCTGCAGATATGATGGCTGACAGACTGTCAGAAATGACAGTAATAATGGCTCTTTATTTATGATGGCTGCTGAGCTGTCCTCGTAAGAGACAAAATCATTTCTCGAAAACCTATACGATGGCTAATCTTCATAGGGCAGCTGTCTTTGTACGAAAGACGAAGTATCAGATTCATCCTTCATTAAATACATGCTGTGCTGTCATCTCAAGAAATATTAAAATATTCACTGAGCGTACGGCCTTTAGATGAGCGTAGGGCCTTGGCTGAGCGTATGGCCTTGAGCGTATGGCTTTGACTGAGCGTATGACCTTGAGCGTATGACTTTGGCTGAGTCTTATGTCAGCGTGTCATAATTTTCACACCCTACAAGACCCCCTTCAAAGTTTTCGAACTTTATGAATTTCAAAAGTTCGAAATTACTTTGAACTTAAAGTGGGAATAAGTCCTGACACGCTGGCATGAGTTTGTTATCTTCCTCAATATCAGTGCAAATCTTTTAGGGATTCTATTTAAAGAATATCCGCTGTTTGAACTTCTTCTTTTCTTCTATAAATAGGTCTTCCAAAACCTAATTTATTTCTTTACTTTTGCATCCATCTTCGAGAGAGAAAAAGAAACTCAAGACTCAACTTCTTCTTCTTCTTCGACTCAAGCTTTATTAATGGCGCCCAAGGTTGATGCTGCTGCGAAGGAAAAGGGGAAGGCTCCTGCGGAGTCATCTCAGCCCACCGCCGCCGCTGCTAAGAAGACTACCAATAAGCGCGTTCGACGAAGTGAACGCCCATTGAAGCCTCTCTATGGTGAGGATGATGACGACAAACAGTAACTATCCCCTATTTAGGGCTCTGGTTAGAACAAAATCATAAAACGTATCCCCTCTTTAGGGCCAAATACGTTAGAAAATATGCTTCCCTCTTTAGGGTTTAGCCGTATCCCATATTTTTTGTTTATACGAAAAATATGTTTGGAGCGTATTCTGTATGATACGCGTATTTTTGATAAAAATGTCAAAATACGCTGTCTTGAAAGAATATGCTATGGCGAGTTGTCTCACTGAGATACGCTAACTCCTGTGTTAGCGTATGTTTTTGATGATCATCTTGTCAACCATACGCTGATACGCTCATACTGAACATAAACTGAACTTTTAAAATCATTCACTTAAGATAGACTGAGCGTAAAAAGTGATCTCTGAATCTGTCATACGCTTAGGATAAACTGAGCGTATATGGATCTTCGAGTCTGCCATACGCTAAGGATATACTGAGCGTATGCTGAACTTTGAGTTTGCCATACGCTTAAGGATATACTGAGCGTATGCTGAACTTTGAGTCTGCCATACGCTTAAGGAAAACTGAGCGTATGCTGAACTTTGAGTCTGCCATACGCTCAAGGAAAACTGAGCGTATGCTGAACTTTGAGTCTGCCATACACTTAAGGAAAACTGAGCGTATGCTGAACTTTGAGTCTGCCGTACGCTTAAGGAAAACTGAGCGTATGTTGAACTTTGAGTCTCTTGATGTTGAAGATTTCTAAGGTTTTATTCTTCTTTTGCAGTGGATATTCTGGCTCAGGAGGCAGAATTTGAAGGATGTGTAGGAAATAACTATAGAAGTGACCTATCACATGTTCGTTTTTTCCAATTCGATGGACCTTCTACAAGGATAGCTCTTTTAACAAATCAGGAAAATGACACCTTGCTGAACTTGATAAGTGGACTGCCTTTACAAAGTGTGGATGGTGTTACCCACTCGAAGCCAGCATTTCTTTTCGGAGATGCTATTGACATAAACTCTCAGCCTGCTCTGGACAAAGTATCATACTGTTATTATAGGGATGGTGATGTAAATCAGCCAATGTATCTGACTGGTTTATCAAAAAGCATCAACATAGCTCGCTTATTTCATGCGAGTTGTCAAAGACAAATGAAGTGGAATATCACTACATCCTGGCAAGCAAAAGCTAGGTGGATAGGATATCGTCAAGGAAGGTTCCGCAGTGGTACTGAACCACATGTCACATCTCTGCGAGGACTGCTACCTGCCACCATCCCTCCTGAGGATTCGGCACTTCTGAAGCCAGTCAGAGTCCCAATCTTTCCAAACGAATTTGCTCAACTGGAAAATGCCATCTACCCAAAATAGTCTATGAGGCTGACTGGTCTGGTAAATCCGGAGAATACCAGATGGACTGCTCTTGTGAAATGGATTCTGAAGAATTTTGGTGAACAGTTACAGGTGATAGGCCTATATGATGCCATTAAGTGCACTGCTTATGGTTTTAGGCCAAACCCGAATTTGTTCTTGGCGTTAGCGGAGAGGTATAACTACCGTACCGGTACCTTCATGACCCCAAGAGGCGAGATGGAATTCTCCCTTCATGAAATGGCATATATTTTTCAGCTGCCAACAGCAGATTTGCCATATGAAGAGTATATCCCTTTCGTTGATGAAATGAATAAGATCTCCGAAGCCAACCCAATGGTTCTTCATGTCTTTGAAGAATTGATGTGCCATTACAGTATTTGTAAGGCCTTTTATAAAGAACAAGGTGGGGAAGGAGATTCCAACTGTTATTCTTCTAAATGGATGGCCTATTTATTTCAAGACCGTACTGATGAAGTTCAGAAGAAGAAGAAGTCTGAGCAATATGTCGGTGAATTTAAACCTCTGAATCAAGCTGAGATTGATAAGCTCATCCGGGACACCACTCATGACGACATCGTCATTGAGGAAGACGAAGGCACCTATAAGGCCGGTGATAGGTTTGAGACCTATATTAAGCAGGGTAACCGAGAATTATCCGCTGAAGGTCATCTGGCCGGATTTATATCTCTCTGGCTGAGAAAATTTGTAGTACCTGGCACCTGTTCAGCAGACAGGATGCACAGGGGAGTTGTCTTCGCAGCAGTCCGTCTGACTTTCGGGTATAAGATGGATTTGCTGACAGCATTGACATGCCGTCTGAATGCTGGATTAAGGGCATATACAGACAGAATGTTCGAATTGACAAGAAAGAGCCTTACATCCTTTCCTCAGGTAGAAATGCCCTTTATATATTTATTTGGGTGGCTGCTTCTGCATTTCGAATCTCTCATGAATGCTGGGATGGCTAGACCAGATGACACCTTTCTGGAAAGATACAGTCACACACCAAAGTGGAAATATGACACTTTGACAGATTGCAGAACTATATTAAACAGAGGAGAACTATGGAGCTTCACTTGTGTTCCTCCACCGGTTAGTTTTGAAACCATGCCTGGGAGGTTGGTTGATGGCATTGGTGGCAATGAGTTGGATGATGTTCAACATGAATGGCTGAAAAGGATCAGGCCATCTCACTTAATCTGCCGCCGTGACAACATCACTTATCTAGAACCATATCTTCCGAGTAGGTTTGCTCGGCAATTTGGTTATGATCAGTTGCATGTGGCCAATGCAACGACATGTTTTGGTTATCAAGGCAGGTTGATTGATGGTGCCAGAGCTTGGATATATTACATTGCTAAAGGTACAGGGGCTACCTTTTCTATGCCAGATCCGGTCACCTATCAGAGAGGAGCTAGAATATTGGCATCTTATGCCAAATTCAGCACCTTAGGTAAAAGCTTTATTCATATTGAAAAGAAATCAACCAAATCAGCCCTGCCGAGAGATTGTCATGACCAAGAAGATCCTCTGGCTATTGATGAAGTTGATGATGACGTTTTAGAAACTTTCTTCTCTGATGACCTTCATCAACCATTACATGTACCCATCGGGAGTGCTGAAGAGAGTATATCTGTTGATAATACTCCGAAGAGGAAGCGGGGCAAAGGTGCTGCTGGGCCTGCCCCAAAAAGAGTTATTCGGGCAGAGGCTCGAAATCGTGGAGGAATTACTATTCCGGGGACTTCTCCTGTTTCCACTCGAGTCAGAGATGCTGATAAAGCAGGTAGTGATCCAAAAGACAATTACCCTACTGTTCCATTCACAAAAAGAATAGGAAGGAAAGTGATAGTTTCAAAAACTAAATCCGTAATTTGTCTCGATGCAGAGAGTCCCACCGATCGTGCTGTGCGATTGGCTTCAGAAAAACAAGTTGCCTTTGATTTTTCTGTAAAGACAGAACCTGTTGAAGAAGATATTCCTGAACCTGTTGGGTCATCCATGCCTTCTGATATAGGATTGATTCCGCCAATGGCCGATGATGCGCAGGTGATTAGTCAACCTGCGGTAGAGGCTGAGCATCAGACTGAAACAGCTAATGACTTACTGATTTCGGGAGAATCAGTGAAGGAAGCCACTACTCTCAAACCAATTGCTGAGGCTTCAGAGAGCAATAAGAGTGATGACGAACAAGTTGATTATGAACCTTCGTCTCATTCTTTTGGAGAAGAAGACATGGAGATAGACGATGAATCACCGTCTAAAACTCCAATTGATGTACTGAAGACAATTGGTCAACACTCAGGGTTAACACCAGAGCCGGAGAGGCATATAGAAATAGAAGTTCAAGTTCCGAGTACTTCTGGGGCGGGCAGCAGTAAAATAAATCCCGTGTCAGAAAGCACTCTGAACAGACTACGAGCCGGGCTGAATGATCCGAAGGAAACTGAATATGAACCAGCTCCAGGTAATATTTTATTCATCAAAGTTTTGTCTTGTCTCTGCTTTATTGTCTTTTAGTTTTGATCATGCTTCTTTGATTCCAACAGCTGTAGGAACTGCACCGGCTATGAGTTCTACTCAAGCCCCACTTATCCAAACTGATGTGGGTGAGGGGAGTTCACATTTGCCGAGTTCTCTAAAAGCACTCACTTCAACTCCCAGAATAGAGGCTCCTCCTGCTCCTTCCCCTACTATTGCAGCGACTCCCGATTTTGATACAGGGATTGCAAAGATCATGGGGATGTATTCAGATATTATTTATTCGTATCTGGATACATTCTCAAGACGACTTATGAAGGATGAAACTATGCCCTTTTCGAGTCTTCGAGAGGCGACTAGTTTTCCACTTTCAGCTTTGAGACAGGTTGGTTATCGGACCCAATGTGTCTTTTTTGAACATCTCCTGAATGATTTAGAAGCAAATATCCATAAATATTGGGAGATAAAAAAGGAGGATATTAATTCTCTGACTGCAGCTGAGATTGCTCAATTGGAGAATGAAGCTCAAGCTTAGCACATTGCTCTGACAGAATTCCTCGCTCAGTCTTCTAAAGAGTTAATGGCGAAAGACGAAGAAATAATAAGTACTCGTCAGAATATGGAGCGCCTAGAGAAAGATGAAACGTCAAAAGCTGAAGAGCTTAGGAAGTTGAGGGAAGAGCTAGCTCGTCTTCAGGAGCGAATTGCCTCCGTGGAAAAAGAACAATCAGAGATTGCTACTGATCGTAAATCTGAAGCTGAACGCTGTCAATTTTTACAGCAAGAGCGAGAATTGATGCAAACCAATCAGATTGAAGAGACCAATCGCCGTAGCTCTATTATTGTGGAATATGACCAACGGATGATTGGAGCTGAAACAGCAGAGCGAATCAAGAAAACTCATGAAGAAAAGATAAATAATGTAATCATTCGTATTCAGGAGATAATTACTCCTCCTAAATAGATCTTTTACATTTATCATGTATTGCAGTTTTGGTACCCATTTGTAATCAATGTTTTGATTTTGATTGAAATGAATATTTTGACTTGATTTCAATTCCGTGGATGATATTTTTGTAGAAAACATGTTCAGAGGTAAATAATACATGACATATTTCAATAAAATAGAATATACAAATAAATTTTGTAACTCTATCATGATATTAAACCAAAGATAATTTTAGTTTAATACTGATTAGAGAAAACAGAATTCAGATATAAAGATATCTTTGGATTCTATTTTCCATGATCTTTGGACTCGGAAATCAAAAGACGAGATATCATTTTTCCAGAATAGAAAATATGATACATAGAAAATTCAGAGGTAATATGGACATGGTTTTCTATACAAGATCTTTATTAAATCCACTGGGGATCTAATAAGACAAAATATCAAATTCTCTGGAAAAATGATACATGGTAGAATATCAGTTTCCTCTGGAGATAACGATATCGAGATAACTTTTGTAGAGAAGAATTAACTTTGATTTTATATTTGCTGGGGAATAATGAAAATATTATACATAATATTTCTTTAAGAATTTTCCATTGATAGGCATCATCATGACTTTCCCATCCATAGAGGCAAGCTGGTATGCTCCGTTAGAGAAGACTTTGTTTACTACGAATGGGCCTTCCCATTTCGCATCAAATTTGCCTTTGCTCATATGTGTCATGGTCATAGGACGTCTGACAGTATGGACCAGTTCTCCCTTCTGATATGCTCTGACTTTGACTTTCCGGTTAAAAGCTTTTGAGATTCGGGCCTGATACAGCTCGATATTTTGTTGAGCATACAATCGTTTTTCATCTAGAGCTTCCAATTCTTGAAGTCGAAGACGATCATTATTTTCTGTTGTAAGTTCATTGGAGATTGCGATTCTCAGAGAAGGAATCTGGATCTCAAGGGAAAGAACAGCTTCACACCCATATACCAAAGAGAAAGGCGTACATCCGGTCGCATTGCGAACTGTGGTGCGGTAAGCCCATAAACATTCACCAAGCTTCTCGCTCCAGTTACGTTTGTTGGAAGAAACGAACTTTTTCAAGAGTTTGATGATCGTTTTATTGAAAGCTTCTGCCAATCCATTAGCTGCTGGATTATATGCTGTAGAAGTTATTGATCCGATGATCATCGCAGAATCGAGTAAATTTCTGACTGACGAACTGCGGTCCGTTATCATGGATAATACGTCGAGGAACTCCAAATCGATAGATGACATGATGTTTGACGAAGTTGATAACACTAGAAGTTTTGACTTCAGATAACGGGATTGCTTCAGCCCATTTGGAAAAGTAATCGGTTATTGCTAGAATAAACCGATGTCCCCTTAATGATGGTGGGTTAATAGGACCAATGACATCCATGCCCCAAGCTTCAAAGGGCCATGATACCGCTGTTGGGTGTAAGAACTCTGACGGTTGATGGATAAAGTCTGCATAAATTTGACAGGCTTTACATTTTTGAGCATATTGAATGGCGTCAGCCACCATCGTGGGCCAATAATAACCCATACGTCGGATACGATCTTGAAGTTTAGGACCTGGTTGATGGGCTCCGCAAACACCATCATGTGCTTCACGGATTATCTGTTGTGCTTCTTCACCAGCGATGCATCGAAGGAGAAGACCATTGTAGGCCCAACGATATAGTGTCTTCGTTGTATGATTATAATAGAATCTGAGAGATCTACGCCGAATAGACGCTGCTTCACTCGGATTATCGAGAAGTATGTCATATAATACAAAGTCTAGAAACGGGCGTCTCCAGTCTTCAGTTATGGCTTCTGTTTTATTAGAAAAGACATATTCCATAGTAGAATCGGAAGAAGACGAGGACACTTTGTCAAACTTTAATCCAGCATCAAGGTTGAGAGAATCTTCATGGGAATTATGGGGAAAGGCCAAAGCCAAATTATTCTCAACGCAGAATAATTTTCGGTTATAAACCACTATTACTTGCTGACGTCTGATTGGTATGGCTAATACAGCAGCAAGATTAGCCAAAGCATCAGCTTCTGCATTATAAGCTCGTCGAACATGTTCAATAAAGAAACCATCAAAGGAGGAGGCCATAGAAATTGCTGCTCGATGATAAGGTATCAAATCTTGATGACGAACTTCATACTTCCTCTGATCTGATTGACAATAAGCTTGGAGTCTCCATAAACTTCTAAATATTGAATATCTAGATGTTTAGCAAGTTGAAGACCAATGAGCAACGTATTGTATTCGGCTACATTGTTTGAACATGATTGATCCAGAGAATAAGCCCTCTGAATAGTTAGTCCTTCTGGGGATACAAGAACAATCCCAACTCCAGCGACAATATCGCCGTTAGGACCTATTCTAGATGCTCCATCAAAGAATAGACGCCAGGTAGGAATTTCTTCAGAAACCAGATTTGAATCCAGAACTTCATCAGGAATCTCATCATATAATTTAGAATCTTCTGGAACCGCATAAGCTGCCAGAAAATCAGCAAGAGCCTGTCCCTTAACTGACTTCTGAGGAATATAATGCATATCGTATTGAGCTAACAAAATTCTCCAATTAGCTAATCTGGAGTTGAGAATACCAGGTTTCTTCATCATAATCCTGATGGGATTCACTCTGGAAATGACGTGAATCGTTTGACCAATAATATAATATCGCGTCTTCTGAACGGCAAACATTAATGCTAGGCATTCTTTCTCGATTGGAGAATAACGCGGTTCAGCGCCTGTCATTGTGCGACTGAGATAATAAATAGCCTGTTCATGGCCATCTTTATTTTTTTGGGCGAGTAATGCACCAAGAGAATGATCCATGGCTCGAACATATAGAAGGAATGGTAATCCCGAAACGGAAGGTACCAAAACCGGAGGGTTCATGAGATACTGTTTGATATCATCAAATGCTTTTTGACATTCTTTGTTCCAGATGAAAGATACACCTTTCTTCAGAAGTTTGTTGAATGGTCTGCAGCGTCCTGATAAGGTAGAAATGAATCTCCTGATATAAGCAATTCTTCCTTGAAATCCTCGTAGCTCTTTTAAGGTGCGTGGAGGACGCATCTCTTGAATGGCTTTGATCTTCTCGGGATCCACGTGTATACCTTTAGCGGTAATGACGAAGCCGAGAAATTTACCACTAGAGACGCCCATGAAGGACTTAGTAGGGTTCATTTTAAGTTGATGCTGACGCATTAAATCAAAGATAGTCTTCAAATCTTGGATATGATCCTCCTTTCGTCGACTTTTGACTGCAATATCATCAATATAGCATTCGACTATTTTCTGGAGATGTTCGCAGAATATAGTGCTCATTGCTTGCTGATATGTTGCTCCTGCATTCTTGAGACCAAACGGCATCACTGTATAACAGTATGTACCGATCGACGTTCTGAAGGAAGTATGTCTCTCGTCGTCTGGAAACATTTTGATTTGGTTGTATCCTGAATATCCATCCATGAATGACATCCGTTCGAAACCACATGTGTTGTCGATCATGACATCTGTAATTGGAAGAGGAAACTCGTCTTTAGGACAAGCTGCATTGAGATCGCGAAAGTCTATACAGACTCGGATCTTGCCGGTCTTTTTAAGGACATGAACGATGTTAGCCACCCATTCAGGATGTTGTTCCTCTCGAATAAATCCAGAAGCCATAAGCTTGTTGACTTCAGCTTCAATTGCATCTATAATGTCTGGACGAAATCGTCGCTGTTGTTGTTTGACTGGTTTAGCATTTGGCATGATATTAAGTTTGTGCATTGCAATCTTTGGATCTAATCCCGGCATATCCTCGTAACTCCAGGCAAAGACATCGATATAATCATGAATAAGCTTGATCATGTCTTGTTTATCTGTTTCTAAAAGACTTTCACTGATGAATATTGGTTTAGGGGACCCTTTTTCACCAACATCAATTTGGATCAGTTTATCTTCAGTAGGAGGTTCCCTCTGCTCGAACCTGAATTCCCATTGATTATCTAATCTTTGAGCCCATTGTTCTGATTCGGGTGATATTTCAAAATCATCCTCATCTTCATCATTTTCTTGCAGGCCATCAACAGAGACCATATTGATGGATAAAATAGAGCGATGGAGATCGCCAATACTTGTGTCAGAATCCCAAGAGAGGGAATCGGAAGACTCAGATCGTTCGTCTTCATCGGATTTTGAATCTTCATGGACTATGTTGATAAAGGAAGTAGGAGCAATATAACCTAAACCACATTTTGTCCTTCCGTATTTTAATGGAGGAATTCGAACAGGCATTCTTCTTCCTTTTCCATTATTGAGACTGGTTCTGAAGTCATAATCCATATTCTTGATGATATTTTTGGATTGTTGACTGTAGCGACGCAGTTGTAACCTTCCAGTATCGTCGTTTGTGTCATCTTCTTCCAGGTTAGGAGGATTCTGGGGTCCTTTATAGAAGAATATTGGATTTTCTCCCTTCTTTCTAATAGGGACCACGAAGTATGATTTTTGTATGGACTCTAATGATACGTCTGTATGAAGAGTTTGAACAACTCCTATAGTTAGTGGCTCTAAGCTATCTAGCAATTGTAAATAACTTTGTACATGATTACAGACATCAATATACTGCAAAGGAGATGCTTCATTAATATTAGATACTGTATTTACAACAGAAGGCTCAGACTTAGTCAAATTAATGACAAAAGGGGAAGAGGAAGAGCGATCAGAAGTTTTGTTTCGATTAAGATCGATAACAAAAGGCTCAGAAGAGGTGAGCTCCCTTGAAGAAGATCGTGGATAAGTAGTACGTCCACTGACTGGAATGACTAGAGTATCTGGTCTACCCTGAGAAGGTGGAGGGGGAGTGGCACGCCCACTGACAGGAATTATCCGTGAGCCTTGTGGAGCTTGGGCAGACGATAGAGTAGTACGTCCACTGACAGGAATTATTAGTGAGTCTTCTTCAGATGATTTAACAGACTGCGGAGGAGTGATACGCCCTTTTACAGGAATAACAAAAGTGTCGACTTTTGATATCTCATCATCATTATCCATAGCTTGCAAGACTTTCAAATATTCATCTTGTACATGCGAGCGTCATTGAAATAAGCTTCGACTCCTTTGAGTGGATATAGATCTGCAACCTCCTTTTGAACTTCTCCATTATCATCAACATATTTGAAGTACTGATGAAGAGTCGAAGGAACGACATTATGTTCATGCAAGAATGGTCTCCCCAATAGAACATTGTATGAGAAACCATGATTGTCGATGATGTAAAAAGTAACTTTAGTGCGAAGATCGCCTATTTGAAATTTGAGGCGAATCTTGCCCAAAGGCTCATTTTTTCCTTGATTGAATCCCAAGATGGTAGTGATAGTGCTGGAAAGACTATGCACAGGTATCTTCAGTGCATCTAGCATAGCTTTTGGCATAATACTGAGAGCGGATCCTGGATCAATCAGTAGACGATCAACCTTCATAGAATCGATATATCCTGTATGATATAAAGGACGGTCATGTCGATTATCCTCTAGCAGCATATCGTCCTGCGTAAAGGTAATGTTTGGAATAAATTCCAATACATTATGGCAATGAGAAACAGGTTCTGTTTCCAACTTCTTGAGGAGAGTTAGGCAGGTTTCTGCTTGCAGCAATGCTTCACTCAGAGTTTCTCGAGTCTCTTTAGAGAGGCGTAAGAGCTCAAAGATTGATAATTTAGCTGGTGTATTGGCTAGTTGAGCCAATATATCAAAATTATAAGGCTTTTTAAGTCCTGTAGGAGATGACTTCTTCAGTGGCTTGTCAAAGCGGACTTGTTGTTTGCCTTTGTCAGCTACTGTTGGTTTGGAAGGAACTGTCTCAACAGGAACATTTGAAGGCTCTTCAGTAGAGACTGGTGTTGGAGCTGTAACCGGAGGAACATCAGAAGTTTCTTCAGGAATTTTAGCATAATCTTTCAGATATATTTTTCCTGACCGAGTTCCAGCAAGAACTTCGTCTTCAGGCTCAGGTTCAGGGTCTATGGAAACCATGTTGCAATTCTTTATCTTGCTCTTGGTTCTTTTATGCTTGATGAGAGTTTCATTCCAGAAACCAAGGCCAACACGAGATTGATTATGCCTCATAGTAATGGCTAAAGGTGCTCGGAGTCCTTTGCCTTAGTTCAAACCAGGAGCAGTGACTAGATCATAACCCATCTTCGCCATTAATTCACGAGATTGCGAACTGTATAGATGAAATGCAGGCTTGTACCTATCTTCAGGTTGAGGTACAGATTTTATCTCCGTAGGGAGTGAATTTCTTGCCAAGATGAAAGTAGAGGTTAAATAAAAATCGGGTGTGAAACTAGAAGTCACATTGCATGACTTAGTCTTCCCGAGCTTCTTTTTAGATGAGGGAGTCTTCCGAGGAGAAGAGGAAGACGTCTCAAATTCCGTCATTAAATCTGGGTGGATCCACATGATCTCTCCCTTCTTAGTTGTGACAGGAACAAGTCCTTCATTCTGTGCTGGTGGAATGTTCACAACTTCAAGAGTTGCTTTGGGGATAGGAATAATACTACTTTCCACCATTAAAGGAGGAAAGTCACCGAACTGCATTGAAATTACATTTGCTATGACTGTCTTGTCTTTGGGTGTCAGTGTCACAGCTCCTGATTTAATCATCTCTTGGATCTTTCCTTTTAATACATAGCAAGACCGGATTGTATGACCCAGCATTCTATGATATGGACAGTATTTTGGATGATCTGTCTTATTGGCTTCATCAGGCTTTTTGATTTTTGGCAATTGAATTTTGTTACCTTTGAGCAAGCATTCAAAGATACCCTGAACATCGTCATCGTCGAAAGAATATTCTTTCTTCGGCCGAGGAGGTCTCTGTTGTTGATTTGTTGGAGCTGGAGTAGCTTGGGTAGTCTTTACCTCTTGACTACTGCTTTGGAGATTGACTTCAAGAGCTTCTTTCCCTTTGCGATTGTTGGGTCGAGTACTATTGCTGGCATTCTGATTTGATTCCTTGGGAGCCATTTGTACCCCCAGACCTTTGAAGGTCTCAGCACTGACCTCGGCAGCCTTGGCACTGACGATGAATGAAGGCCAATCTTGGAACTGAGTGGACCCTGTCCACATGCTGATGATTGGTAAGAGATTCGACTTGCAAGTGTCGATAGTAACAGCATCAGGAGTTCCGAGAGGCATTTTAAGGGCTTCTCTTCTGAATCTTTCAATGAAGTCTTCGGTGGTTTCATTATTTTTCTGTTTAATTCTTATGAGGGCTGACATGGTCATGTCATTGAGTCCTTCATAGAACCGTTCAAGAAATATTTGCTTGAAGCCGGCAAATGAGGTAATGCACCCATCAGGGAGACTTCTATACCATTCATAAGTCGTTCCTTTGAGACACCCAACAAACACCCGAGTAAGGAGAGCGTCACTTGGTTGCAGTTGATCAGTCATTACCTCAAAGTGATTAATGAACTGACTTGGGGAGGTTGTCCCATCAAAGAAAGAGATAGTCGGAGGCTTGTATTTAGGAGGATATGATACTTGCTTCCATTCTATCGGGTAAGGTTGCTTGATACCTAACCTTTGTAAACCATCCTTCTGTTTGAATGCCTCGAATTGAGTTTGGAGATTCCTTAACTCTTCAGTAACAATTCCAGAAGATTGTGGAGTTGTAACTTGTTGAGTGTAATTGGGAGGAGGGACTGCAGCATATGTACCACCCCTAGCTCCAGACTGACTTGGAGTGGGTTGTACAGGAATATTAGATTGTACCCCCGGAATAGTAGAGGGTTCCGGGTTTGGAGCAACAGGAGTATTTAATACAACTGGAGGGGCTGTCTGTTGGACTTGCTGAGTTTGATGCTGAGCTTGCATAAGAGTGTGCATAGCATTCAATGTATCTGCCATAGCTCGCAACTGTTGTTCTAAGGAAGAAATCCTTTGTTCATGAGCGTCGGTGCTAGTTGAAGGTTCATGATTGCCCTCTGCCATGTAAGTGGTAATCATTCGAGGAATAGATGATGAAACAGTCTGTTCTGAATCATCGCTGTGAGAATCAGTATCTTTCTCGGGGCTATTTACAGGAGTCAATACTGGAAAGTTGGACTCTCCAAGGAAGTCCTATGTGATCTCTGAATTACCACTTGGATGAGAAGAAGAAGAGACCCTGGCCAAGGCTCCGGTCCTAGATCGGGTGCCGAGATAAACACCATCTTCAGAATCTGATATAGCATCAGACCGTATGCTACCCCCAATATTTTTGGAAGTCATGTTGACAGAAGCATAAAGAGGTTCATCTTCATCCAATATTGGTTCATATTGAATCCGTTCGAAAACAGATCGTCTTTTTGGTGAACAACAACACTGAATCACAACTCGAGGTTGGAAGTTGCAACCATGCTTTTTATGGCAAATATGAGCAATGTCATAGCCTGATGGAGTGTTAATTCTCCGTTTATTTTGCAAATACTCCCGAAGATCTGTAGGAACAGATTGGGAAGTACTTGAAGATAGTTTCTATGTAGAAACTTGTCTTTTGTTCTTCTGTCTTCTCGGTTCTTGAGTGTATAAAGACTGATTAATTTGAGCCACATAGTTCTTGGCATATTCTGCATCAGGGTCTAATATACTTGTCTCAGTTTGATCAGGCTTCTTAATACCAGAAGTGGAACTGAGATGATTCTGATTAAGCTTGTTACGAAGATCCGTAGGAGATATGACTTTGGTATCAGTCTTGGATACTTGTAATTTGCCTTTCTCAGATCGAAAAATTTTGAGAGAAGGAAGATGGGTATTATTCCCCAGCAGAGTCGCCAATTTGTTTTCCATAAATAAATTCACTTTATTTATTTTGTATCTGAGAAAATTACAACTGTAGGAATCTAATCTAGAAGACGATTACTTTATCCCTTGGACGATGCGATGAAGAAAACTCGAACTTCGAAGAACTTGGACAGCAACTAGGCAATCTCTCTGTTCTCTTTTTAATTGTCTGTAGTATCTGATGGAGATGAAGAAACTCTCTTTTATAGAGTTCTGGATAACTGTTCTGGAGCATACGCTCAGTCAGTTACTTGACGTGTGCATAACTGCAGGGACGCGTGGCAAATTCTGATGGAGACACGTTGGAGTGCGGTTGAAAGTAGTGGGATATATCTAGGAGAGATTGGTGGCATGGATGCCACGTTGTATAACTTCTGGATAAGTGGGTAACTGAGTACAGGACACGTGAGAACGTGTGTTGACTGTACGTTGAAAATCATCCTGGATGCCTTTGTTATGATACGCTGTCTTTGAAGAAGAGCCATACGCTAGCTTTTGAAGGCACATGTCTTGCATACGCTGACTTGGACAGCATAGAGCCATAGAAGGCTGATACGTTTACTTTATTGATAAGGAGTCGTATAGGATCCATACGTTCACTTAGTTGGCAAGGAGTCGTATGAGGTCCATACGCTCACTTGGTTGGAAAGGAGTCGTATGAGGACAATACGTTCACTTGGTTGGGAAGAACTCATATGAGGTTCATACGCTCACTTGGTTGAGAAGGAGTCGTATGAGGTCCATACGCTCATTTGGTTGGAAAGGAGTCGTATGAGGTCCATACGCTCACTTGGTTGAGAAGGAGTCGTATGGAGTCCATACGCTCACTTGGTTGGGCAAGGAGCCGCATTGAGGGAGTAGACACGTGGCTGTCTTCAATCTTCTCAAATACGCCATATCTTCAAATACTGACAAATATTTCTTGAGCATCGTGCTGCAGATATGATGGCTGACAGACTGTCAGAAATGACAGTAATGATGGCTCTTTATTTATGATGGCTGCTGAGCTGTCCTCGTAAGAGACAAAATCATTTCTCGAAAACCTATACGACGGCTAATCTTCATAGGGCAGCTGTCTTTGTACGAAAGACGAAGTGTCAGATTCATCCTTCATTAAATACATGCTGTGCTGTCATCTCAAGAAATATTAAAATATTTACTGAGCGTACGGCCTTTAGATGAGCGTAGGGCCTTGGCTAAGCGTATGGCCTTGAGCGTATGGCTTTGACTGAGCGTATGACCTTGAGCGTATGACTTTGGCTGAGTCTTATGTCAGCGTGTCATAATTTTCACACCCTACATGAGTTCCTTGTTATGCCCTTTGGAGCGACCAATACGCCGACCGTATTCATGGACCTCATGAATCGCATTTTCATGCCTTACTTGGATCAATTTGTGATCGTATTCCTAGATGACATCCTGGTCTACAGCAAGAGTGAAGCAGAGCATGAGCAGCATCTCAGAGACGTCCTCCAGACGCTTAGGAAGCATCAGTTGTACGCCAAGTTCAGTAAATGCGAGTTCTGGCTCGATCGCATTTCGTACTTGGGTCACATCATTACCCGAGGAGGAGTGGAAGTAGATCCCCAGAAGATTGTGGCTATCGAGTCATGGCCGGTACCCAGCTCAGTGGCAGAGGTTCGCAGCTTCCTAGGATTGGCCGGCTACTACCGGCGGTTCGTTTTAGATTTCGCAAGGATTTCAGCACCGATGACCCAGTTGACCCGCAAGGATGTGCCATTTGTTTGGACAGCAGAGTGTCAGGAATTATTTGAGAAGTTGAAGCAAGGTTTGATAACGGCTCCTATTCTCATCCTTCCAGATGGGACCGGAGGATTCACGGTTTATTGCGACGCTTCAGACAGAGGATTGGGGTGTGTCTTGATGCGACATGGGAAGGTAATATCTTATGCATCACGTCAACTACGTGATCATGAGAAGAATTACCCGACCCACGACTTAGAATTGGCGGCGGTAGTGTTTGCTTTGAAGTTGTGGAGACACTACTTATACGGAGATAGAGTGGAGATCTTTACTGATCATAAGAGCCTGAAGTATGTTTTCACCCAGAAGGACCTTAATATATGGCAGAGAAGATGGCTCGAGCTACTGGTGGACTATGATGTAGATTTGCAGTATCATCCCGGGAAGGCCAACGTTGTAGCAGATGCATTGAGCAGGAGAACCGGAGTTTATTTCCTGACGGCACAACCAGAATTATTGGCAGATCTTCAGAAGATGGAAATTGAAGTGGTTCTTCCAACCAGCGTGGCATTGATGGCCAGTCTACAGTTTCAGTCCAGCATAGTTGAGAGAATCCGGATGGCGCAGTCAACAGATTCCAAGATCCAATGACTCAGAGCAGAATGTGAAGCAGGAAGAAGGCCAGAGTTATGTATCCATTAAGACGGTACACTTCGGCACGGCACTCGTCTTTGTGTATCCAGTGGAGATATCAGACAGAAAGTCATGGCAGAAGCCCACAGTTCACAATATTCTATTCATCCGGGTGGTACGAAGATGTACCGTGATATTCGTCAGCATTTCTGGTGAAATGGCATGAAGAGGGAGATAGCCCGGTTTGTCTCTCGGTGTTTGGTTTGCCAACAGGTTAAAGCTGAACATCAGATGCCCTCTGGACTTCTTCAACCCTTACCGATCCGAGAATGGAAATGGAAACATATAACCATGGATTTCGTGACCGAATTGCCCAGATCTCCGGCCGGCAGAGATGCTATTTGGGTAATTGTGGACAGGCTTACCAAGGTGGCACACTTTCTCCCATTCAGAGTTGGACAGTCGACGGCGCAGCTAGCAGAGATATATCTCAGGCAGATCGTCAGGCTTCACGGTATGCCAGTCAGCATCACCTCGGACAGGAATTCAAGATTCACATCACACTTTTGGCGCAGCTTGCAGAAGAGTTTGGGGACTCGCCTTCAGTTCAGCTCAGCTTATCACCCGCAGACGGATGGTCAGTCAGAGCGCACAATCCAGACTCTTGAAGATATGTTAAGATCTTGTACCCTTGACTTCGGTGGTTCATGGAAGAATCATCTGCACCTGGTGGAATTCTCGTACAACAACAGTTATCAGGCCAGTATCCAGATGGCACCCTTCGAGGCTCTTTATGGCAGGAAGTGCAGATCCCCGCTAGCATGGGACGATGTCGGGGAGAGGCAGATGCTCGGACCCGAATTGATTTTCCAGACGGTTGAAGTGGTCAGGAAGGTCAGAGATCACCTCCGAGTTGCCCAGGACCGCCAGCGCCATTGGGTCGATGCTCATCGGCGTCCCTTAGAATTTGTTGTCGGCGATCATGTATTCCTTAGGATCTCGCCTAACCGCGGCGTCATTCGCTTTGGCGTGCGGGGAAAGCTTAGTCCTAGGTATATAGGGCCGTTCGATATTCTAGAGCGAGTAGGAGATGTATCCTATCGTCTCGCTCTTCCGCCGTCGCTAAGTGAGGTACATGATGTATTCCATGTGTTCCAATTACGACGGTATATTTTGGACCCGAGCCACATCCTAGACCATTCGGAATTGGTTGTTGGTACCAACCTTTCGTATGAAGAGAGGCCCGTGTCTATTGTGGACCGGAGGGAAAAGATACTCAAGAACAAGACTATTAAATTAGTCCGTGTTGCTTGGGGTCATCACTCTCTAGGTAAGTCAACGTGGGAGCGTGAGGACGACATCCGATCGCGATATCCCTACCTGTTTGACTCGTGAGGTATAATGTCTTTCTTATGCCTTACGTCTTCCCTTCCTTGCTTGCATTGTATGATTGTATGATTGAACTGCTTAGTGTAGCTTGCCTGTGCTTAGTGTAACTTGTCGTGACAATCTCTAGCTCCTTGATTAAATTCCGAGGATGGAATTCTTTTAAGGTGGGTAGAGTTGTCACCCTCATTTCCCGTATTTCCCGTATTTCGTATTTATACTCGTATCTAGATTTTGGCATGTATTTTTATTTTTCTCAACTTGTGGAATTTCGGTATTTTTCGTATTTTGGATTTTGATATGGCCCAGTTTTAATTGGTTTGGGTTGGTTTGGTTTGGTTTAATGTGTATTGGGACACCTTAGCCTATGCTCCACCCTCAACACACCACATCCCACCCTCATTAAAACTCTACCAACTTTTTCTTTCTTCTCATAAACCTCCATTAATTTTCTTCTTCTTCTCCTTCCTCTACACAACACCAACCCATAGGCAAGTGCACCTTGCCACCACATGAGAACCCTATTTTATTTGTCTATTTGCTAGATTAGGACATGGTGATCAACATTAGAACTTGGCATTTTATGATTTGGAGTCTCCATTGTTCTAGATCTAAGTTTTCTTTATTTTTGGATTTACATGGTTTTGATCCATTTAAGTTGGATTTTTATGGGTTTTGATGTTTCCATGTGGAAGAGAATTCAA
This sequence comes from Iris pallida, assembly GCA_029216955.1. Taxonomy (NCBI): domain Eukaryota; kingdom Viridiplantae; phylum Streptophyta; class Magnoliopsida; order Asparagales; family Iridaceae; genus Iris; species Iris pallida. Next base: position 20,725,977 of record JANAVB010033820.1, read on the forward strand.
TTTCACCCAAGTTGGAACTTTGGAAATCCGGATTTGGAGTTCGGATGGCCAAGTTGTGATGTTTTAAAGTTTTGGGAGCCATTGGAGCCTCTTCTCAGCCATGGAGAAGAAGACCCTGCGCGTGCGTGCTTTTGTGTGTAAGCTGCTCTCCTGCGTGCGTGCTTTTGTGCGTACGCAGCTCCCCTGCGTGCGTTCTTTTATGCGTACGCTGCTCTCCTGCATGCGTGCTTTTGTGCGTACGCTGCTCTCCTGCGTGCGTGCTTTTATGCGTACGCTGCTCTCCTGTGTGCGTGCTTTTGCGCGTACGCTGCTCTCCTGTGTGCGTACTTTTGTGCGTACGCAACTCCCCTGCGTGCGTGCTTTTGTGCGTACGCTGCTCTCCTGCGTGCGTGCTTTTGCGCGTACGCTGCTCTCCTGCGTGCGTGCTTTTGCGCGTACGCTGCTCCCCTGCGTGCGTGCTTTTGCGTGTATGCTTCCCCTGCGTGCGTGCTCTTGCGCGTACGCCCAACCCCCTGGCCCCTTGCTTAAACCCATTGGCTCTTGGAGTATTGGTTTTATTTCTCGACTTGGTTTCTCTTTTGTGGATTGGGTTTCCTGAGATCTTGTTCAACACAGCACGACTATCTCGACCCGACACGGTCTAACACGATTTGTAAGTAATTGTTTATGACTAGTACGGTTTTCGGGATTTTTCGTGAATTATGATCCTGGTATTCTCTGATCTCCTTGCTAGTGACCCAGTGGGGTGCACACCTAACTTGTAACTTGTAATTAATCCTTGTGACTTGATAACTTGATAGTGGCCCGTGGCAGCGCACTCATGACTTGTAGCATGACTTGATAACTTAATGTTGTTGCGACGGCTAACTTAGCTTGACCTGCCTTGACACCGTGGGTGGTTCTTTCTTGCTTGCTTGTTAAATCCACTTTTCCTGTCTTGCATCATGTCTAGGATGGGACTCCTGAGTACCACGGTCAGGGGTACCTACCAAAATGGATTAAGGCTAATAACTAGAATAACACAGTAGTCATGAAGAGATGACACAGCTACAGGCAATCCCGTTACCTGGATGCTCTTGGGATCTGTAGCCTGTCGTCGAGTAGGGCACATTTCCAGCACACTGTCATGTATTGTACCTTCTAAGTCACTTAAGGGTACATACGTTTTCTGGACGATGTACCCACCAGAATTTAACCCCTAACATTCGACCTGGGTAACCTGGATGGTCTGCAGGGCTTGTGGCTGTGGAATCATCTCACTGCATCTTGTTAGTAATTAGGTCTGTGATAACCCTAGTTAGTTAAAGTAGTAAGCCATAGTATCTGCTTGGCCGTGATTGATTGAATGATGTATAACCAGTCTAGTCATGTCTTGATCCAGTACAAGATTGCTTCCTGTCTTGATTTCTCACATTATTATCTTGCCGATAAATGGTGGGAAACCAAGTTCTGTTCAGATGAAGGGTTACAACCCCGGTCCTTGTTTGGTTTACGGGTTGTAACCTGGCTATCGGAATAGTTCCTTGGTTATCTCGTCGTATATCATCCTGACTTGTTTTCATAAATTCTAGTGTTAATATTAGATTTTCTTGTGCTAATTGCTGGCTTTTGTTCTTATTTCGTGGCCCTCTTGTGGCACTTGCTCTTTCTGGGGTTGACCCAGCTGGTTTTGTGTGGCCAGATTTCGGAGCAGCTCCCGAGGATCTACCAAGCTTCCAGCCCAATGGTGACAACTAGACGGAACCCGGGCCAAGAGTGGGTTTTCCTTTTTGTCTTGCCCACTTTATTATAATACTATTCTTTTAAGGCGTTTAGCCGACGAGCACCTGTTAGCTCGATACACTTTTACTTACTGTCTGCCTACGGGCTATAAACATGATTAACAAATCCTAGGGTTGATCATGTACGACTAAACTCTTGCTAGTCCTAACATTTTGTAACGACTAGCTTCATGATCAGCTAAATATGTAATATTTGGGACGCCTTATTATTGTATATTTAATGATCATACATCTTGCGACCTTACTTACTTGCTTGTGATTGAGGCATTAGGCTTGTTCATGACCATAAGAGACTGTTGGCTTGTAGTAAACCCTCATATATCTAGATAGCCGTGACCGTATATCGAGGTGGTTTCCATTTCAATATACGTAGCTGGCTATGTCTGCCCCCGCTCTCCAGTATTCTGGTTCTGGGGCGTGACAGGAGGACAAGGGCTTTATTCGATCTAGTTCTTCCCTTTGGGGCACGCTAGTTCTTTTCGTCCCCAAGAAGGATGGTACGGCACGTCTGTGCATTGATTACAGGGCGCTCAACAAGCTTACCATCAATAACAAGTATCCTTTGCCAATGATTGATGACTTGTTCGACCAGTTGAGCGGGGCGAGAGTGTTCTCGAAGATCGACTTGCGTATCGGGTACCATCAGCTGAAGGTGAAGCGGGATGACATTCCGAAGACTGCATTTCGGACTCGCTATGGCCAGTATGAGTATACCGTCTTGCCGTTTGGGTTGACCAAAGCCCCGACGGTATTCATGATCTTGATGAACAAGGTATTTTATCAGTACCTTGACAAGTTCGTGGTGGTCTTCATTGATGACATTCTCATCTATTCGAAGACACCAGAGGAGCACGAGGAGCACCTGAGGATTGTGTTGGACACTCTCAGGAGGGAGCAGCTGTATGGGAAGCTGTCCAAGTGCGAGTTCTTCTTGGATCGCGTGGAGTTCCTAGGTCATGTTGTCTCTGGCGAGGGTATTTCAGTGGATCCGAAGAAGATTTCTGCAGTGGAGTCCTGGTCTACGTCGAGCTCAGTAGCAGAGGTTCAGAGTTTTCTGGGTCTGGCAGGTTATTACCGGAGGTTCGTGCAGGACTTTTCCAGGATTGCCTAGCCGATGACCCGCCTTACTAGGAAGGACGAGGAGTTTGTTTGGTCCGAGGAGTACCAGGCCGCCTTCGAGGAGCTGAAGGCGAGGTTGACTACAGCTCCTATCTTGACGCTGCCATCTGGATCTGGTGGTTATACGATCTACAATGATGCTTCAGGACGGGGTTTGGGTTACGTTCTTCAGCAGCACGGGAAGGTGATTGCCTATGCATCCAGGCAGTTACGTCCTCATGAGAGGAACTACCCTACCCACGATCTGGAGCTGGCAGCGGTCATCTTTGCTTTGAAGCTGTGGAAACACTATCTGTACGGAGAGCGAGTTGAGATCTATACAGATCACAAGAGCTTGAAGTATGTGTTTACCCAGAAGGAGCTGAATATGAGGCAGAGGCGATGGTTAGAGCTGATGAAGGATTTTGATATATCCTTACAGTACCATCCGAGAAAGGCC
>JANAVB010033820.1:20734315-20774315 GCA_029216955.1 Iris pallida
TTTGACCGAGCTAGACCTAGAATGACTTAGATCGACCATATACAATCTAGTTTGACCTTGTTCGACCTAGATTGACTTAGTTGACTTATCTTGACCTAGAATTGCTTAATAGGGTTTAAATTGATTTGACTTTACTTCCTAAACGTAGTATTGATACGTCTTGTTCTCTATAGGTCCTCAAGATGCAGCATTTGATCCCGTTGACATATCATATCATATTATAGGCGAGTACATTCTCTGACACTTTTCTAATTTACGATGATTGTTATAATTCATGTAATTAGTGTAGATATGCTTGTTCTCGACACATTGGTCACACGGATTGGTATTCATGGATCCCGACATGAGATGTTATTCCTCGTTATCTTGGTATATCTTGTGCAAGCCCCTTGTAGTTCTTGTGCAATATATGGACACCGATTCTCGAGGAGACTTGCTCCCTTCTCGTAGAATCCCGTGTCATAACGTGTCTTGCTTGGATCTACTCTACCAGTCGGGGACGGGGAGTACTAGTGTAGATGTGTGGTCATTATCCGCCTTGTTTATTCTTGTAGACCTTGAATGCTACCAATCCTATACTTCACGTAGGATTAGCTGATCAGTAGACCTTGTGCAGACCCAAGCCGGCCACATATTGTAGCTAGTACTCACACATCTAGATATATGATTCTTGATTCTTGTACATGCTATGATCAGTTTACTTGCCTTGCTCTAGCTCTAGATTTACAGCTTACCTTGCCATGATACACACATGTACATTCCATGATTTTCTTGTATATACTCTCTATTTACAGTCTTATAGCTTTTGTCATATCTTGTGAACTGTTGTTAGTAGATTGTACTCGTTCCATCCTGACAGGATATGTTGACAAAATATTACAGATGCTGATGAGGGGGATTACTGTACCTACTACGGTTCGGATGACGTAGTGGGCCTAGACTTGGAGACTTTGGTCCAGCAGGGCTTAGCTCCGTCTGACGAGACTTTATCTATTGCAAAGATAGAGTAGGTCTTTTGTACTGGACCTTGTCTTCAGCTACTTTTGAGACTGTTATTATTATGGACTGTATTAAAGACTTGGACTTGTATATTATTTGTATTTGGACTTGACAGGTTATTATTTTATCGTCTTGTTGTCTTTATCTTTCAGTCTTTACTTTATCATCTTAGAGTTGTGATTGAGCACTCATATATATTCATTGCTTGTCCTCCGTTCGGAGTTGACCATATTCTCGACAGGTTTTGACACACACACACACACACACATATATATATATATATATATATATATATAAACTGTTGTTATAGTAGAAAACCTACAGCATTCCACGTCGTTTTTACGGTGAGGGCTGGACGTTGTCACGTACACGTGCCCTTATAGAGGGTGCGGGTCGTGACATCAGCATACCCCAAGAAAATTGTCTTTGTAGTCCTTATCCCAAGCTTCTGAATCTTCAAGTCCGGAAGCTTCACATATGCCATGCACCCCTACACTCCAAAGACGTTCAAGTTGGGTCTGATTTTGAACCAGAGTTCATGAGAAGTGACTTCGGAACCTGCGTACGGCACTCTGTTCAGAATGAACATAGCCGTTAATGCAGCTTCTCTCCATAAGCAGTTTGGAAGACCTACAGTCAACAGCATTGAGTTCATCATCTCTGTCAACGTCCTGTTCTTCCTTTCAGCAACTCTATTTGATTGAGGAGAATACGGAGCAGTTGTCTCATTGACAATTCCATGTTCTTTGTAGAATGATGCAAATTTAATAGATATGTACTCTCCGTCTCGATCACTTATGAGTCTCTTGAGTTGTTGTCCAGTTTGACGTTCAGCCTCAGCCCTGAACTCCTTGAACTTCTTGAATGCTTCGTCTTTAGACTTGAGCAGATAGACGAATGCGTACTTCGAGTAGTCATCGATGAATATAATAAAATACTTCATCTGGGCATTTGTGGAGAACTGTCTGAAGTCACAGATATCTGAGTGTACCAACTCCAGAAGATCTGTACTTCGATTCATCTGTTTGAAAGGTTTTCAAGTGATCTTTGTCTGTGCACAAATCTCACACTTCTCCACCTCCTTACCCCTACACTTGGAGATAAGCGCTAGACTAGATATTTTGTTTATTTTTTTACAATAAACATGTCCTAATCTATTGTACCATAACTCAAGAGAATAACCAGAAGAAGAAACTGCATTAATCATTTTTGTAGGAGTTACAAGTTAAAGTTTGAACATCCCTTCGGTACAATAAGCTTTTTCGAAGTATGTTCCTTTGTAGGACATCATTATCTGCCCAGCATTGACGTCCATCCTCAAGCCTGCGTTACATAGCAGACTTCCAGAGACCAGGTTCTTGGCTATCACCGGTACATGCTTTACATCTTGAAGCGTCAGCGACTTCTTTGAAGTCAGGTTCAGTACCACCGTTCCTGTCCCCAGTACTTCAGCTTGTATCTGGTCCGCCACCATAACCTTCTCAGATGTAGGCTTGTATGTGGTGAACAACTCCTTATTAGAGCAAACATGACAGGATGCACCCGTGTTCACCCACCAGTCGGTATCAACACCAGCCGTGGCAACCTGCACAATCATGGCAACCTTGTTAGGCTCACCTTGTTCTATCTATTTGGACTTTGATCTGCAGTCTCTACGATAGTGGCCCTTCTTTCCACAGTTGAAGCAAGTCACATCTGACTTGGGCTTTGGCTTTGACTTGAATGAAGTCGACTTCACCTTCAGATGGTTGAAGTCCTTTTTCTTCTGGTTGTGAGAAACTTTATGCTTTCCCTTGGAGTCCCCCGCATGCACCAAGTTGGCCTCTGCCAACTGTTTGGACAACGTGTCCAATTTATTTTTAGCCATCAACTCATCTTTAACATTAATGTTGTGAAGTAGTTGATCCAGGCTGATTTGTATCTTCTTCATGTGTATGTCCAAGATAAAACTGCTCCATCCTGACGGAAGCTTGGCAAATATACCCCCTACGATAAAAGCGTCGACAAGTGGCATGCTATCGTCCTCAATTTTTTGACGTAACTTAAGGAATTCCTTGACTTGAGGCAACATCGCCTTGTCGTCCTCAAATCGCATGTTCCAGACTTTCTCAGTCACAGGATCTTGTTGCGGTTCTCATCCGCCTGATAATGCTTCTCTAGAGACTCCCAGACGACCTTAGCATGGTCCGTCTTGACTCCGCCAGAGTATCCTCCATGGAGTTCAAAATCATCAGCTTGCAGAGATTGTTGTCTCTCCTCCATTTGTTATGCTTTGCGGTTGCAATCGCAACTGTCCGAACAGTAGCATCATCCTCGTCTGGAATCTCCGGTTCTGGTTCTGTCAGAATGTAGTCCACCTCTGCTAGTTGCAGATTCATGCATACCTTTTTCTTCCAAGAGTTGTAATGATCTCCGTCGAACTTTTCAACTTTGTTGAAACTTGTATTCAGAAGTTTCGTACGGCTGTTCTCCATCTACAAGGATCTTGCTTTCAGATTGTTAGTCCCGGGGCTCGATCAAAGATGGTAGAACTAGATTTGAGATCAGAGGTTCAAACAAACGTTTCCCTTCTGATTATTCTCGAGATCCACGAGGAACACTATAATATAAATCTGATTACAAAAGCAACAATAATCAGAAAATAAATCTCACGTTTTCCTCGCAATCGCAGTTGCTGACGGACAGAACTGAGTTACAACTCAGACTAAAGAGAAGAAAGAAGAAGAGAAAAGGTTCTTGCTGGGCTGATTAAGATCACCATTGCTAAAAGCAAGATTCGTCCCACCACAACCTGCTTTCAGGAACCAGCAAGTTCACGAAGAACTTCTGGAACGCTCGTAAGTCAATATTTGAGACTTGAACGGGCTTCCTGGACTTTACGGACTCCCTTAACTTTCTTCTTGGTGCATCTTCCAAAGGAGGCCAAGGGGCTCTATTTATAGAGTGGAGTGAGACTTCACCTTTTCTTCTATCCGATGTGGGACTAAAATATCAATACTCAAAAATAGAGTTTGATATTTTAGATCATTCCACAATCAGCATAGTAGTGTGTCAGTCCACGCCTACCTCCCGAACACTCCCGTGCATGCACGAGACAACCTGGAGTCCGTGTCCGAGTCTGAGTCCGCACAACAAAAATCAACTTGCATCCTTGTTGGAATTAATCATTTTTCCTTCAGGAAAATACTCCCACATGGCACACACTTGTGTCCCACCACATCTCATGTGCACACCTCAACACAAGCAATGCATTATATTGAGATACTCACTATTTGGTGTAGCCGATGTGGAACTACCTTTCCTAGTCTAAAGGCAAAAACACCAACAATTCCTGTGGAGGTGGGTGGTGTTGGGGACGGTTAACCATGGACCGAGTGTACCTAACAAAAAAAAAATCTACATTGGAGACATCAACAAAATATATATTGTAACTAATATTTCATGTTTCTTAACCTTTTAGTAGACTTATGTTTGGATAGTTATTTTTTGTCGATAAATGTTTGCATCAGGCGGGCAACATCAGCTTAATTAAACATTAGCTTGTTAATTTGAACGTTGAACCCTTGACTGAGCTTTATCCAAAAAAAAGAAAAAAAGCTTACTGGAATTTGGAACCCACAAACTAGCTTGGAGCTAGCGTGCAAGCTTGATGAACCAAAAGCAATACATTGAGGCTTCCTTGTCAATCGAAACAAAAATGAAAGGATCATCGAACTAGTTTAACGGGCTTAGTTGATTTCGTTAGATATTTGTTACGTCATAGATTGGCTTTATGTGGCCACGAAGAATCTAATAAGTCATCAAATCAAGGGGATTTTCTTAAACTTCTCAAATTTTTTGTTGATCACAATGTTGATATTAATAAGGTTGTGTTGAAGAATGTCCCCAAATTAAAGTTTAATAGTGACATCTCATAATATTTAAATAAATATTGTTAATGCTGATACAGTTGAAACTACCAAGGCATTGATTGAGGACCTTAGAGATGAATTCTTTTTTGTCATGGTTGACGAGTCTCGGAATGTGTCCATTAAAGAGAAAATGGTGATTCTACTATGTTATGTGGATAAAAAGAATTAATCATTGAATTAATAATTTCTTGTCGCTGTCCATGTTACCAACACGACTTCCTCATCTCTAAAAAAACCGATTGATTCATTGTTTTCAAAACATGGAGTAAGCTTGTAAAATTTACATGGACAAAGGGTATGACGGTGCTAGCGTATGAGTGGGAAATTTAATGGTCCCAAGATTGTCATCTTGAATGAAAATCCATAGACTTTAAATCTGTCGATTGCTTTGTCTATCAACTTCAATTAGCACGTATAGCGAATTGCAAAAGATCATAATCAAATTAATTTTCTTTTTAATACTATCAATAATTTGGTGAATGTTGTTTGAGGTTCTTGCAAGCGTCGAAATATTTTAAGAGAAGCGCAAAGTAGCAAGGTCATAAAACAACTCAAAACTGGTGAAATTTATAGTGGGTATGGTTTGAATCAAGAATGTGCAGTCTTAAAAGGGTGGGTGATGCTCGATGAGCTTTGCATTATGGCACCTTGATATCCTTGGTTGTTATGTTCTCCTCTATTATTTGTGTTTGAGATTGTTTCACATAATGGTACTATTTCAGAGCAAAAGGGCGAGGCTTGCTTTGTTAGATGCAATTTAAACTTTTGAATTTGTGTTTATTGTGCACTTAATGAAAAGTGTATACGAATTACAAGTGAGTTGTTGCTGACTGGCATTAATTACAGAGAAAAAATCAAGACATCGTAAATGAGATGTCCTTGGTTAATTTATCCAAACAAAGGTTACAATTGATGAGGGATGATGGATAAGAAAAGTTATTAACTGAAATTTCTTCCTTTTGTGAAAAAGAGAGAATCATATTGTTATTCCAAATATGGATGATATATACGTAGTGTGAGGGCAGTCACAACGATTCTCAATTAAACATCGATCTACTTCGTTACCATACTAGCTTATTTTATGTAGTGATAGACATGCAACTTCTGGAGCTCAACGATAGGTTTAATAAGGTAAACAGGAAGCAACTTATTTGTATGACTTCTTTAGATCCAATGACATTTTCTCTGCTTTTGATAAGGACAAACTTATTTATTTTGCTAAATTTATCCATTAGAATTTTCTGAATGTTGGATTATGGCACTTAAATCAATTGGAGACTTATATACTTCATATGCGAAGTAGTGATGAATTTTCAGAAGTTAGAATCAGCGGCCTTGTGATAATACAGCCTTGTGATAAAACTAGTTGAAACAAAAAAGAATGTTGCATATCCATTGGTATATACTTGCTTGAGAAATTGGTTGTATGCTTCTACCCATCACCCAAAATATTTTTTAATTATTATTTATAAATACCAAATTTTACAAGACTCATAGTTGGACCGGGTCGAGTGAGCCTGAAAAAGCAAATCCAGCCCGCACCCAATAGAAAATACGGGCTGAGCCGGGCCGAGCCTACGGACCTAAAATGGAAATCCAGCCCAGACCTGCTATACTATTTGGCTGGGTTGGGTCGAACCATTGACCGGATCCAACCCAGACTGAATTTGACCGGACCGGACCGTGACCGGGTTAGGGACTGACCCATCTCACACCTTAGACACATTTTAAGAAAAACTCATAACTTCTTTAGTATAATGTAAGTTCACATAACGGGAGACTAGACTAGGTAGTAAATTAACTATATAAATATCATCCACAATCAAATAATTTATTTTTTATGCATACATATATACTAATACTTGGACCATGCATCATCTTGACAAAACAACGGTGCAAAATTTCTAATCAAATTTCCCTCCTCGGAATCAATTTTGCGCGAAGAGGATTCTTCTCAGTCATGTCGACCTCCTCTCCGTCCACCACCCTCCACTCGAAATCCCTCACCAAACTGGCCACGAAGTACTCCAGATGCAGCATGGCCAGCCCCAGGCCGGGGCATATCCTCCTCCCGATGCCGAATGGGATCATCTTGATCTCCCTGCTCCCCGTTATGTCCACCGCCTCCTTCGTCGGCTCCCCGTCGCCACTGCCATCCGGCGCCAAGAACCCCTCCGGCTTGAACTCCATCGGGTCCTCCCACACCCAGTGTTGGTGTTTTTGCCTTTGGACTAGAAAAGATAGTCCCACATCGGCTACACCAAATGGTGAGTATCTCAATATAATGCATTGCTTGTGTTGAGGTGTGCACATGAGGTGTAGTGGGGCACAAGTTTGTGCCATGTGGAAGTATTTTCCTAGAAGGAAAAAGGATTAAATCCAACAAGGATGCAAGTTAATTTTTGTTGTGCGGACTCGGACTCGGACGCGGACTCCAAGATGTCTCGTGCATACACGGGAGGGTTCGGGGGGTAGGCGTGGACTGGCACACTTCTATGCTGATTGTGGGATGATCTAAAATATCAAACTCTATTTTTGAGTATTGGTATTTTAGTCCCACATCGGATAGGAGAAGAGGTGAAGTCTCAACTCCACTCTATAAATAGAGCCCCTTGGCCTCCTTTGAAAGATGTACCAAGAAGAGAGTTGAGGGAGTCTGTTAAGTCCAGGAAGCCCGTTCAAGTCTCAAATATTGACTTACGAGCGTTCCAGAAGTTCTCCTGAACTTGCTGGTTCCTGGGAGCTTATCCGTACTGCGGGTATAGCTTTGAGCGCCGGTGTTCAACACCCCAGCGAGATCCGCTCTTCTTCTTCCTTCCTCTTTCTGTTGCCTTCGAGAATCTGAGACTCAACTGTTGTTGATCATCTCTTGTTGCCTTCGAGAAACCGCTATTGCAAACGCGATTCGATTTTTTTTAATCGTTTAGGCTACGCAATCAGCATTATTTGCATCTCTTTTTTAGGGATTGCAACTGCATTATTTGTATCTCTTTTTTAGGGATTGCAACTGCATTCTTTGCATCTCTTTTTAGGGATTGTAACTGAGTTTTTTCCATCGATTGTTTGCAAATAGACTAACAATCTCAAAGCTATACGATTCGATGGAAAACACTCGTGCTTCGCTTGTCGATACCGGCTTTAACAAGTTGGAGAAATTCGACGGCGAACACTTCCAGATCTGGAAGCGAAAGGTGACTCTGAACCTTCAACTCGTGGATGTTGATCACGTGTTGGATGAGGAAGAACCAATCGTTCCAGCAACAGGATCTGCTGCTGTTCTGGCCGCTGCTACGAGCAAGCAGACGAAGTGGAAAAAGGATAACAGCATATGCAGGCTGCTGATCCTGAATTCCATGGAAGACTCTCTGGCCGAGTCCTACACAAAGAGGACTTCTGCCAAAGAGATCTGGGAGTCCGTGGGGAAGCTGTATGACGACGACGAGGCCCGGTAAGATGTTCATGGTTGAAAAATACCACAAATGGGTCTTTGAAGACGAGAAGACCATGCTGCCCCAAGTGAAAGAGTTCCTGAAGCTGCGCCAGAAACTGGAGGACGATAGCATGCCCCTCGTCGACAAGTTCGTCGTTGGAGGTATCGTGGCAAAACTTCCTCCAGGATGGAGCAACATCTATGCAAGGATGCATAGGAAGAAGATGGAGATTAGCCTGGATAATCTCCTCAGCGAGATTCATGTTGAGGACGAGATACGCTCTCAACAGAAGTTGGACACCCTGTCCAAGCAACTAGCAATGGCGAATCTGGTTCAAGCCACCAGAGAGAACAAAGGGAAGCAGGCGGCTTCTCACCACAAGAAGAAGGACTTCTCGAATCTGAAAGTGAAGGGTCCAGGATTCAAGCAACAGAAGTCCAAGTCCCATGTGACTTGCTTCAACTGTGGCAAGAAGGGTCACTATAAAAGTGAATGCAAGTCCAAGCCCAAAGAGCAAGGTGAGCCTAACAAGGTTTCTTTGGTTACTAATCAGGTTGCCATGATAGCACAGGTTGCAACTGTGGGGGCAGACTTGGACTGGTGGATAGACACTGGCGCGACATGTCATGTCTGTTCAGACAAGGACTGGTTCGTCTCCTATGAGCCTACTTCCGAGAAAGTCATGATGGCGAACCAGGCACAAGCTGAAGTACTGGGGATCGGGACGGTGGAGCTGAAGCTTACATCGGGGAACATTCTGACGCTTCAAGGTGTGAAGCATGTTCCTGCAATCGCAAAGAACCTGATCTCTGGGAGCCTGCTCTGCAACGCAGGCTTGAGGATGGACATCAATGCTGGCCAAATGGTGATGTCCAAGAAGGGTACTTTCTTCGGGAAAGCTTTTCAGACTGAAGGAATGTACAAAATTCAGCTTGTTGTAACCCAGCATAATAATGTCAATGCTATCACTAGTTTGAATTACTCTCTTGAGTTGTGGCATAATAGACTAGGACATGTTCATTGTAAGCGAATAAACAAAATGTCTAGTCTAGGACTTATCTCCAAGTGTGGGGGTAAGGTAGAGAAATGTGAGATATGTGCTCAGACGAAGATCACTAGGAAACCCTTCCACAGGGTCCATCGAAGCACAGATCTTCTGGAGTTGGTTCACTCAGATATCTGTGACTTCAAACAATTCTCTACAAAGGCCGGGATGAAGTATTTCATTACTTTCATCGATGACTTCTCCAAGTATGCCTTCGTCTACTTACTCAAATCTAAAGACGAAGCATTCGAGAAGTTCAAGGAGTTCAGGGCCGAGGCTGAACGGCAAACTGGACAACAACTCAAGAGGCTGAGGAGTGATCGAGGTGGGGAATATAGGTCTCATGAATTCTCATCATTCTGCAAAGAACATGGAATCATCAACGAGACGACGGCTCCGTATTCTCCACAATCCAACGGAGTAGCAGAAAGGAAGAACAGAACGTTGACAGAGATGATGAATTCTATGCTGTTGACTGCGGGTCTTCCAAAGTGCTTTTGGGGAGAAGCTGCATTAACGGCCACTTTCATTCTGAACAGAGTGCCGTATGCAACTTCCGACATAACTCCTCATGAACTCTGGTTCAAAGTCAGACCCAACCTGAATGTCATTCGAGTGTGGGGGTGCCTGGCTTATGTGAAGCTCCCGGATCTAAAGATTCAGAAGCTGGGGACAAGGACTACTAAGGCGATCTTCCTGGGGTATGCCGAGAAGAGTGATGCTCGGAGATTCCTTGATATCGAGTCAAATCATATCATCGAATCTCGCGATGCTGAATATTTTGAAGAAAAGTTTGCAAGGCACAAGAACATTGTTCTCACGGACATTCCGGAGAATAATGAGGGTGCGGAGCAGACAGAGATCTTTATCGAACCAGTAGTCCAAGATGGAGTTGTTGTCGAGGAGACACCAGCTGAACCAGAACTCGCTGAGCCGTCAACTAAGCGAGCGAGGAGGCCGAAAGACTTCGGAGATGACTTCGTCACCTATCATGTGGAAGCAGATCCGCTTACCTATGATGAGGCGATGAAGACCAGAGATGCTATATTCTGGAAGGAGGCGATTGACAACGAGATTGACTCAATCACCTCCAATAACACATGGGTATTGGTCGACCTACCAGAAGGAGCAAGTCCCATCGGATGCAAATGGATCTTCAAGAAGAAGATGAAAGCAGATGGAACCATTGACAAGTTCAAGGCCAGGCTAGTGGCCAAGGGGTTTGCTCAGAAGCAGGGGATCGACTACTTTGACACTTATGCTCCAGTAGCTCGGATGACAACTATCAGATTGTTAATTGCTTTAGCAGCAATACACAAGCTGGTGATACATCAGATGGATGTGAAAACGGCATTCCTTAATGGCGAGCTGACCGAAGAGATCTACATGCAACAACCAGAAGGTTTTGTCGTCAGAGGTCTGGAAGGCAAAGTCTGCAAGTTGATGAAGTCTCTGTATGGTTTGAAGCAAGCTCCCAAAATGTGGCATGAGAAGTTTGACAAGGTGATAAGGTCAAATGGCTACAGGGTCAGTGAAACAGACAAGTGTGTCTATACGAAGTTTGCTGACGGAAGAGGAGTAATCGTTTGTCTATACGTGGACGACATGCTAATCCTAGGTACGGATTTAAGCTGCGTCACAGAGACAAAGAAATTCCTCTCGACCAAGTTCAGTATGAAGGACTTGGGGGATGCCGACGTAATCTTGGGGCTCAAGATCATCCGGACAGGCACTGGAATAGCGCTGTCACAGTCTCATTACATTGAGAAGATGCTCTCTCGCTACGGGTATCAAGATCTTCCTATTATTGATACACCGTACAGGAGTGATCTGAAACTGGAGCCAAATTCGAAGGAGAGCGTCAGGCAGTTGGAGTACGCTAGCATCATCGGAAGTTTGATGTACGCTACTACTGCCACAGGGCCTGACATAGCCTTTGCAGTGGGAATGTTGAGTCGATTTACGAGCAATCCAGGCGTAAAGCATTGGAAAGCTGTGAAGCGTGTTATGAGATATCTCAAGAAGACTCAGACATATGCACTATACTACAGCGGAGATCCGTCAGTAGTGGAAGGCTTCAGTGATACTAGCTGGTGTTCAGAGGTGGAGAGCGAATATTCTACAGGTGGATATGTGTTCGCCATGGGTGGAGCTGCTATATCGTGGAAGTCGAAGAAGCAGACTATGTTATCTCGCTCCTCCATGGAATCTGAATTCTTTGCATTGGACGCTGCAGCAGATGAAGCAGAGTGGCTTCGGGAGCTCATGTATGACCTTCCAATGGTTGGGGCTCAGATACCGGCGATTCCGATATACTGTGACAACCTGGCGGCAGCAGCAGTGGCATCAAATGAACTCTTCAACGGAAAGAAGAGGACTGTGCGGTTGAAGCACAGAGCAGTGAACGATCTCATAAAAAGGGGCGTCATTGCAGTGATCGATGTTCGGAGTCAGGAAAACCTGGCGGATCCGTTCACGAAGGGTCTCAAGCGTCAGCTGGTCGAGGACACAGTAAGGAAGATGGGCTTGAAGGCATTCTAATATTGTGTCATTATAATCCTATCAATAAATTTTATGTTATTGGTTCAAAGAGAAATCTACCAGATATCTAATTTTTTGATTCAAGGGAGGACTATTGACTGGAAAAATATTAGTTAACAGTGGGCACTTGTTCTGCGGAACATGTAAGGGTTTCGGACCCAGAACCACTATTGTCTACTATGAATTTTCTACGGAAAATTGATCCTGTGAGAAGGATGGCATAATGCCTTAACGAGTTCTCAGACTGAGTGAAGGTCTGTTATGCTTTACAGGAAGCATGGTGGCGCAACAACCACAAAGGAGTGTTACAACTCCATGCTACAGTGGGGTGACTCCACCATGAGGTTCCCAGGTAGGGGTAATGCCTCGGCTTTGTTAGCCAAGTTACAGGCGGCGTAGCACCGCATATAGGCAGGTAGCCTAATGTTGCATAATCGTAATAAAGAGATGTAGGCAGCACTACAAAGAGGCCGGTGTCCTCATGTTACAGTGGCATGACACCACGATGAGGTACCCAGGTAGGGGTAAAGCCTCGGCTTTGTAAGCCATGTCATAGTGGCGTAACACCACAAGGGAGCGCAAGGCTTCATGCTGGGTAGTTTGGCACTACAAAGAGGCTTGAGACCTCATGCTACAGTAGTATGACACTACGATGAGGTTCCTAGGTAGGGGTAATGCCTTGGCTTTGTCAGCCATGTCATAGCGGCGTAGCACCGCAAAGAAGCGCAATGCTTCATGCCAATGACTCTTTATATAGAACTCACCTATAGTGTATGGACAGAGATATCAGGCCGTCTCTTGAGGGTAAACTTGTAGACGCCCAAAAATTATACACTAAAACCAGGCTGGCACAAGGCCTTCAATGTGCAGCCAGAAGCACAGTTGATGTCACTATGTGAGTAGGAAGAATTGCAGTTATGGTGCAGAATTCAAGGCTTAGTCCATTCATGTATCATGCTGTTATTTAACCTATGCGGGAAGATTCAAGTCGTAGCGACATCTCTCCTAATGCATGATGGACAATCACTGTTGGGAACGCTCAACCCATATATTGAGATATGTGGGGGATTGTTGGTGTTTTTGCCTTTGGACTAGAAAAGATAGTCCCACATCGGCTACACCAAATGGTGAGTATCTCAATATAATGCATTGCTTGTGTTGAGGTGTGCACATGAGGTGTAGTGGGGCACAAGTTTGTGCCATGTGGAAGTATTTTCCTAGAAGGAAAAAGGATTAAATCCAACAAGGATGCAAGTTAATTTTTGTTGTGCGGACTCGGACTCGGACGCGGACTCCAAGATGTCTCGTGCATGCACGGGAGGGTTCGGGGGGTAGGCATGGACTGGCACACTTCTATGCTGATTGTGGGATGATCTAAAATATCAAACTCTATTTTTGAGTATTGGTATTTTAGTCCCACATCGGATAGGAGAAGAGGTGAAGTCTCAACTCCACTCTATAAATAGAGCCCCTTGGCCTCCTTTGAAAGATGCACCAAGAAGAGAGTTGAGGGAGTCTGTTAAGTCCAGGAAGCCCGTTCAAGTCTCAAATATTGACTTACGAGCGTTCCAGAAGTTCTCCTGAACTTGCTGGTTCCTGGGAGCTTATCCATACTGCGGGTATAGCTTTGAGCGCCGGTGTTCAACACCCCAGCGAGATCCGCTCTTCTTCTTCCTTCCTCTTTCTGTTGCCTTCGAGAATCTGAGACTCAACTGTTGTTGATCATCTCTTGTTGCCTTCGAGAAACCGCTATTGCAAACGCGATTCGATTTTTTTTATATCGTTTAGGCTACGCAATCAGCATTATTTGCATCTTTTTTTTAGGGATTGCAACTGCATTATTTGCATCTCTTTTTTAGGGATTGCAACTGCATTCTTTGCATCTCTTTTTAGGGATTGCAACTGAGTTTTTTCCATCGATTGTTTGCAAATAGACTAACACCCAGGGCCCGCCCTGGGTAAGCCGGACAAGACGTCCGGCTTGGACAATCCGTCTTGTTTGGGACAACTTTCAAACTCAGCGTAATCCCATAAGAAGTTGGGGTCACGGGTATCCTCCAGGATCGGCCCACATAAAGGAGAGACAATCAAAACTATATCTGGATAGGGCAATCCAATCCTGTGGGCCGGCCCTGCCCACACTCTCCCATCCCACGCCATCTCTGCCACCATGAAGTTCAAGGTGGCCTGCTTCGGTATCACATACCCCTCGAACTCCACCGCTTCCGACATCTTGTGCGGCTGCACGAAGTGCGGCGGAGGGTGCAGCCGCAGCCCTTCGAGCACCACCGCCTTCAGGTACCTCACCTTCTGCAGGTCCTCCTCCCTGATCACCCCCTCCCTCCCGACCGCGCTCTCGATCTCCTCCACCAGCTTCTTCTGGATGTCCGGGTGCGAGACCAGCTCCGCCATGGTCCACTGCAGCGCCGTCGAAGTGGTGTCAGTCCCCGCGTTGAGAAACTCCGCGCAGAGGGTCACCATCTCGTCCTCGGTGAGGCTCCTCCCTCCCTCCTCGGCGAGCTCGACGTCGAGCAGGGAGTCCAGGTAGGAGTAGACGAACCTCTCTCCGGTGTCCTGCCGCCCCTTCTTGTGCTCCCTCCACACTTTTATCAACGGGAGGCAGAGCTCCGTCTGCTTCCACGCCATCTCCACCGCGGTGTTCCACCGGCTTCGAAAGACGTACTTGGAGATGGCCGGGAAGAAGGCGAGGACGTTGAGACTGCTGGCGTAGAGGAGTAAGTTCCGATGCGCCACCTCGATCTCCCTGATGGCCTTCTCGTCGAGCTTCTTCTCGAAGCACATCAGGACCAGCAAGCAGAACATGGCAAACTGGAAGCTCTCCACGGCCACCACGACCCCGTCCTCCGAAGACGGGGACTGGGTGCGAAGATGGCTGTAGAGGACACTGAGGACCCAGCTGCGGTTCGGGGCGTAGATCTTGATCCGGGAGGGCTGGAGGATCTCCGACACGAGGTTGTGCTGGTTGCTCGAGAGGAAGCGGCTGGCGGGGAGGGGGAGGTTACGGTCGGAGAAGGCAGCACCGTGCTCGAAGAGGGCCCTGTGGCTGTGGGCGATGTTGCGGTCCGAGATGAAGATGGCGAGGCGGGAGCCAATGCGGAGGGTGACGATGGGGTCGTAATCTCAGTGGAGGTCCCGGAGGACCGGCTTGAGGTCGAGGATCGACTTGCGGAGCCAGATGAGGTTGCCGGGGATCGGAACTGCAGGCGGGCCGGGGGAGAGTTTGCGGCTCTTGGGGGAGAGGAGGAAGTAGAGGGCTGTGAAAGAGTGGAGGAGGAGAACCCAGAGCAACGTAGCTTTGTTTGCTCCATGGTGATTGCTTGAGCTATAGCTTTGTTCCAATTTGCTATGGTGTGATTGAGAATCAACTTGGTGCTTTATAGTAACAACTAGTTACTATTAATGAGCGTAATGGCATCACACAGCTCCGCCATGAAGAAATTCTTGAAATATTTTTAGAACGGAGCTGCTACTTTATCTGCAGTTTTTAATCGTGCACGGAAATATCGGCCAACGTGACGGTGGCCATTAGCTCCTGGTCCGAATAGAACCAAAAAATAGTAGAAGAGGCCACCGTCATGCTGATTGACGGTCATGTTCATTATAACTGCTGATAAAATATTATTATTTTTGTTTCTTTAGAAACATCTTGTCGCAGAGAATCATGGATGTGAATTAAAAGAAAATTTTCTACTCTTTTACTAAGTAAGAATAACTTTCTCGGAAAAAGAAAAAATTCTGATACCAATGATTGGTTTGATTGCTATTGGGAAACTACACCTCTTCTTCTAGAACTTAACCTGTTTGTACACCATGAATCACTACACATATTCTGATGACCACATATTCAACATTTAAGGGCATGTTTGGTAAAGTGAAAGTAAATTTGAATTTGGAATTGGAAATCCAGATTTGGATTCCATTTCAAATCCTGCATTTTCAAATACAAAAGAAAAATATTTGGTAAAGTAGGGATTTAGCATTGGATTTGGTTAAAACCCAAATTCATTGTTTGGCTAGCCAAGTTGGATAATGGTTAGGATTTCCACTTCAGAGACATTCATTGTTTGGCTAGCTGTCACGCCCCGATTCCGTCGAATCGATAGTCGTCCCCCGGGCGTGATGCCGTGCGAACCTAATTTGCGAACGCACAAGGCATAATCATAAGGCAATCCGAGACACGAGATCTAAGAGAGTACGCAGACAAATTGAATCACACAATAAGTAAAGGAACTTGATTCTTTATTGATAATGAACATCATTTACAGACTCCGGTACAAGACTCATTGCCGCGCGGGCTACAACATGACTCGATTACAAAAGAGTGCCGACGAGATAGTTGTTCCATACATTGCACACATCCCTCAATATACACAAGTACTCTAGTGACCTGGATGGGAGGGACGCTGAGTCATCTCCCTTGGACTGTCGAGAGCCTTCAAAATGGAGTCGCTGAGAGAGAGAGAGTCTTCGACGCACGGCCGAAGCTTCAAAAGTCACGAACGTCGCCGAGCTAGTTGGCGCGTCTTTCCTGGTTCGCGGGACCTGCAAAGAGCGAGGATCAGCACGAAACACATGTACTGGCGAATGGCTAATTAAATTCAAGCTCTAGCATTTGATTCATGAAGTTTCATAGCATGTTAGCTAGCTATTTCAATGATCTTTCTAACCATCCTATTCGATTTGCATGTTAACATGTTTTGAGGCAAGCATATGAAATTGTATAACATTGAGCAACTATCATATTCATCCCGTGCCATGTGCATTTGTTAAGTAGTAAGAAGGGTGTGAAGGCCACTGGCAATTTCTAGCCATCGCGGACATATAGCTGAGTTAGACGGCGACCCTTTCGCGTCGGGTAGCGAGCCCTGTGCGAAAGTTTTCGCATAACTCGCGCCGATGAAGGCTGGCACTTGCTATACACTTGTTCCTCCCGGGCCGAATCGGTCCCTTGGCCTAGGTAACCGTTCGAGGAAACTATACCTTGTCGACAAGTTGTCCAATGACCGTTTTCCATTGAACTTAGTTGATTTGGGTCATTTGGCCGTATCGTTGCGATAAACATTAATCGATTCATTCATTGTTTTGCATAGACCAAGTATGATTGTATAAGAAACCATGTTTTCCATTTCCAAAATCGGCAGTTCGTTAACAAGTGTTTCATGAAGTATCGTGCCACGATTTCATTGATTCTACGCTATTATGACAAGCATTCATTTTACTTCACTTATTGAATTTTGAAGTAGAGGGACGAGGCGAAGGAGGTCAGCCACTCGCCTTAGGCTTGCTTCAAGCAAGCGACTGGTTGGCTGCGCTGTCGTCGCCTACGCGATCACCTGCAATCGCATAAGCAACTGATTAGAACACTGTGTATTTCAAGGAATTTCGATATGAATGCGAGCTCGAAAATGTGTCACGAAAACCCATCAAAAACATTCACGAAAAGCGCATTCACGAAAACGAAAGCCAAAGCAAAATCAAGTGCGGCATGAAAACCAGAGCAACGGGAGGTCTCTCCCGACTCAGCCGCAGAGCCAATCCTCGAGGCGCAACCCACTGAATATGGGACTTGGTTTCTAAGAAGCCATTCCATAACGTGGAATGGATCTTAATTCAACCGTTCCCGTTCGATCGACTCGGCCGATTCCGACCTATCGGTCCCGACCGAGTCGATAGCAACAGTGTTCCTTTCTCGCGCACCCCATGGACGGAGACGGGGCACGATGTAGGGACGAGGCACTATACCATAACCAACTAATAAAAAGTTTCGTCCTCGAAACTTAAAGATGGAACCTACCTCTAAGAGAACAATGAAGGAAACTTTTCCTTCATCTCCGATTCAAGCTCCCACGTCGACTCTTCGACCGAGTGGTTCTTCCAGAGGACGCGGACAAGAGGGATCGCTCGGTTGCGCAGCAGCTTATCCTTGCGTTCAATGATTTGAACTGGCTCTTCAACGTAGGATAAGTCGGACTTTAGCTCCAGCTGGCCAAAGTCTACCACGTGACTCGGGTCGTGCACGTACTTCCGCAGTTGAGAGACATGGAAGACATTGTGAACACCTTCAAGAGCCGGCGGTAGGGCAATTTTGTAGGCCACTGGCGCGACCCGTTCAAGTATTTCGAACGGCCCAACGAATCTCGGACTCAACTTTTCTTTCGCGCCGAACCGAGTAACTCCCCGCATAGGCGACACTTTGAGGAATACGTGATCGCCTACTAAAAACTCGAGAGGTCGACGATGAACATCCGCATAGCTTTTCTGACGACTCTGTGCGGTCTTTAATCTTTCCCGAATGAGCTTGACCTTTTCCACAGTCTGTTCCACCAGCTCCGGGCCGAGTATCTGCCGTTCCCCGACTTCATCCCAGCAAATGGGCGATCTGCACTTCCGGCCGTACAAGGCTTCATACGGCGCCATTTGGATGCTGGATTGGTAGCTATTGTTGTATGCAAATTCCGCCAGCGGTAGGTGGACGTCCCAGCTTGATTTGAAGTCGATTGCGCAGAGCCGTAGCATGTCTTCGAGAATCTGATTGACGTGCTCCGTTTGGCCGTCGGTCTGAGGATGGTAAGCTGAGCTGAACTGCAACTTGGTTCCCAGCACCGACTGAAGGCTACTCCAGAATCGCGACATGAACCGTGAATCCCGATCAGAGACGATGGATACTGGAACTCCGTGCAGCCGTACTATCTCGTCAAGATAAATCTGTGCCAGGCGATCAACGCTCCAAGTAACTTTGATGGCAATAAAGTGCGCTGACTTGGTTAATCGATCGACGATGACCCAGATGGCGTCGTTCCCCCGGGGCGTCTTCGGCAGTCCAACAATAAAATCCATAGTGACATGATCCCATTTCCACTCGGGAATAGCGAGGTTCTGCATCTCCCCGCCCGGTCGCTGATGCTCAGCTTTCACCTGCTGACAGGCCATGCATTGCGACACGAAGAGCACCACATCTCTCTTCATCCCGTGCCACCAGAAGGTCGTACGGAGGTCCTTATACATCTTGGTACTGCCCGGATGCAAAGTATATTTTGTATAGTGCGCCTCCGACAGGATATCCTTTCTGAGTTCTGAATCGTCCGGAACGCATAGCCTACCCTTCAATCGAAGCATGCCGGTTTCGTCTTCCGTAAAGTCGGTCATCCTGCCTGTCGAAATTAGCTCTCGCACTTTCTTCAGGTACGGATCGTCCGTCTGAGCGGTCTTGATCTTTTCAAGCAAGCTCGGCTCTAACTGTAACTTGGCCAACTGCACATTCTGGAATCTGACTCGGAGCTCGATGCCCATCTCTTCTAGGTCGCGTAGCAGTCTGGGGTCGATGGATAACGAGGCAATGTACTTTCGACTCAAAGCGTCCGCCACAATATTTCTCTTTCCCGGCGTATAGTCGATAGTCAAGTCGTAATCTTTGATTAGTTCCAGCCAACGCCTTTGCCGCAAGTTCAGCTCCTTCTGCGTGAATAGATACTTGAGGCTTTTGTAATCGGTATAGATCGTGCACGCCACACCATAGAGATAGTGGCGCCACAATTTTAACGCAAACACAATCGCCGCTAACTCTAGGTCGTGCATGGGATAATTTTTCTCGTGCGGCTTTAGCTGTCGGGAAGCAAAAGATATCACCTTGTTCTGCTGCATCAGCACACACCCCAAGCCCTGACCGGACGTGTCGCTGAATATCTGGAAACCCTCAGTCCCTTCTGGAAGTGCGAGTATCGGGGCCGAGACGAGCCTCTGCTTCAACTCTTGGAATGCAGCTTCACAGTCTTCTGACCATTCAAATGCGACTCCTTTCTGGGTGAGGCGAGTCAGAGGCGATGCGATCTTCGCGAAGTCTTTCACGAAGCGTTGGTAGTATCCAGCTAAGCCAAGGAAACTTCGAATCTCGCTGACGAACGCTGGCCGTTTCCAATCGACAACGGCTTCAACTTTCTTTGGGTCGTTCGCAATACCTTCAACAGAAATGATGTGTTCGAGGAATGCGACGCTGCTAAGCCAGAATTCACATTTGCTTCGCTTCGCATACAGTTGATTTTCTCGAAGGGTCTGAAGCACGGTCCGCAGATGCTCAGTGTGTTGCTGCCGATTCTTCGAGTAGACGAGTATATCGTCGATAAAGACTACTACGAACTTGTCGAGGAATGGTCTAAACATCCGATTCATTAAATCCATGAAAGCAGCAGGGGCATTCGTTAGGCCGAACGGCATTACCAGGAACTCGTAATGGCCGTAACGAGTGCAAAATGTAGACTTTGGCACATCGTCCGGCTTGATCTTGAGTTGATGGTAACCCGAACGCAAATCAATTTTAGAGAACACCGTGGCTCCTTGGAGCTGATCAAACAGATCATCTATGCGGGGCAGGGGGTATTTGTTCCGGACGGTGGCTTTATTCAGCTCGCGGTAGTCGATACAAAGACGCATAGAGCCATCCTTCTTCTTGACAAACAGTACGGGCGCTCCCCACGGCGAGACGCTGGGTCGGATGAATCTCTTGTCGAGCAATTCCTGTAGCTGCACCTTGAGTTCTTTAAGCTCTGCAGGAGCCATTCTGTACGGGGTCTTCGAGATCGGTCGAGTGTCGGGGAAGGTATCGATAGTGAACTCAATTTCTCGATCGGGCGGCATGCCGGGCAGCTCGTCCGGAAACACATCGGAGAATTCTGCCACAACGTCGGTATGACCCGCGTTTGCACCATCCTGTCGCATGTCTCGAACGAAAGCTAGATAGCCTTCGCACCCGGAATGCAGCATCCGTCGAGCAGATATTGCAGAGATCACCATGCAGGTCGGCGACGCCTCACCACACGAGTAGCAGAATTTGGGCACTCCCGGTATGCAGAATGTGACCTTCTTTTCAGCGCAGTCTATGGTTGCGTTGCACGGACCGAGCCAATCCATCCCCAGAATGATATCGTAGTCCTTAATATTTAGAACTATCGCATCGAGACTGACCTTTTGACCACCTATACAGATGACACCGTCTCCGCAGACTAAATTCGCAGCTAGTGGCATGCCCGACGGGATGTTAATAGTGAGCTCAAGACCGAGCGGCGTCAGAGGAAATTTGTGCTCGACGGCAAAGTCCGCCGATATGAAACTATGCGTGGCACCTGAATCAAACAATACACGAGCAGGTTTATTTTTGAATTGCAGTATACCTGTCACGACTGTGTCAGATACGAACGCTTCATCTCGGGTCATGGCGTAGACGCGGCCCTGAGCATTAGGGCGACGGTCTTGGCCATTTTGTTGTGCGGTCGGTGGAGCCCGAGGTGCTTGGCCTCGGTTCTGATAATGTTGTCTTGGGCGCTGGTTCGACTTCTCCGGGCAGTCGCGTACAATATGGTCGGCTCGGCCGCACCCGAGGCATGTACCGTTCTTCAGTCGGCACTCGCTAATCAAGTGTCCCTCCTTGGCGCAGAAAGTGCAGACCACACGATCCTTCGTCTGGTTGCCGCCTCCGTTGCCACGATTTTGACGCTTGTGTGCATTGTTGCCTCCCGCATTACTATGGCGTTTGTTATTAAAGTGAATAGCACCGGTAGTAGTAGGAGGATACTCGGACTCCAGACGGATGGCATGATTGAGTGCCTCGCCCATGGTTTTGTATTCGGCCACCGAAACATGCGTACGGATAGTTGAACGCAGGCCTACTTCGAATCGTCGAGCTCGACTGGCAGTGGTAGGTAGGAAGTCCCCAGCAAATTTGGCCAATTTGTTGAATTTGGCCGCATATTGTCGTACAGTCATATTGCCTTGCTTTAACTGCATAAACTCATCTTCTTTCTCCTGTCGCACGGCTGCAGAAAGATACTCAGTCTCGAACGCCTTTTTGAATGTCGCCCATGAGATCGCCGTTGTCTCGTCTTCACGTCGAATTGCCCGCTTCTGCACAGCCCACCAATCGTGGGCGTTCATTCGAAGTAGAAGTTGAGCACATGCAACTTTCTTTTAGTCCTCGACACCCAGAAGCTCGAACTTATCTTCCAGCTGCTCCAGCCAGTCGATCGCCACCGCGGGATCTTCTGTGCCATTGAAGAAAGTGCGGCAGCTTTTCGTGAATTTTGACACGTCGAAGTTAGAACTTCTCGGTGCTGCAGGTGAGAGCGCGGGCGCCTCTGGTTCATCTTCGTTGGATCGAACCGCAGGCTGGGTTACGGCAGGTGTTATCGTTGAGTTGTTGTTGCCGACGACCGACTGTACGATCTGCTGGAGGGTATTCAGCTGCTGCTGCTGCAGCTTGAATTGAGCCTCGAACCGATTCTCAAATTGGGCTTGACGAGCCTCCGCTTGCCGACGATGGAGCTCGTTTTGACGTTGCTGCATTTCAAGCATCTGCAGCATACGTTGCATCGGGTCACCGGAAGGTCCGGCTGCGACAGGCGTTATTCCCGTTGGGTTGACGGAATGCTCGGATCTAGAAGCACTCGAGCCGCTGGAAGCGCTCGTCTCGTCTTCCGCCTGAGCTCCCGTAACTGCAGGGAAAAGAAAAGGCAACTCTCGTTAGTTTCAGAAAATGTCCTGGGTTCAGCGCATGGAACAACTCTTCTCATCGACACGAGGTCAACGGTTGGAGACTAGAACTCGACACTGGAGGCCAAGGACGTAAAGCCGTTCTCTGATACCATTATATCACGCCCCGATTCCGTCGAATCGATAGTCGTCCCCCGGGCGTGATGCCGTACGAACCTAATTTACGAACGCACAAGACATAATCATAAGGCAATCCGAGACACGAGATCTAAGAGAGTACGCAGACAAATTGAATCACACAATAAGTAAAGGAACTTGATTCTTTATTGATAATGAACATCATTTACAGACTCCGGTACAAGACTCATTGCCACGCGGGCTACAACATGACTCGATTACAAAAGAGTGCCGACGAGATAGTTGTTCCATACATTGCACACATCCCTCAATATACACAAGTACTCCAGTGACCTGGATGGGAGGGACGCTGAGTCATTTTTCTTGGACTGTCGAGAGCCTTCAAAATGGAGTCGCTGAGAGAGAGAGTCTTCGACGCGCGGCCGAAGCTTCAAAAGTCACGAACGTCGCCGAGCTAGTTGGCGCGTCCTTCCTGGTTCGCGGGACCTGCAAAGAGCGAGGATCAGCACGAAACACATGTACTGGCGAATGGCTAATTAAATCCAAGCTCTAGCATTTGATTCAAGAAGTTTCATAACATGTTAGCTAGCTATTTCAATGATCTTTCTAACCATCCTACTCGATTTGCATGTTAAAATGTTTTGAGGCAAGCATATGAAATTGTATAACATTGAGAAACTATCATATTCATCCCGTGCCACGTGCATTTGTTAAGCAGTAAGAAGGGTGTGAAGGCCACTGGCAATTTCAAGCCGTCGCGGACATATAGCTGAGTTAGACGGCGACCCTTTCGCGTCGGGTAGCGAGCCCTGTGCGAAAGTTCCTGCATAACTCGCGCCGATGAAGGCTGGCACTTGCTATACACTTGTTCCTCCCGGGCCGAATCGGTCCCTTGGCCTAGGTAACCGTTCGAGGAAACTACACCTTGTCGACAAGTTGTCCAATGACCGTTTTCCTTTGAACTTAGTTGATTTGGGTCATTTGGCCGTATCGTTGTGATAAACATTAATCGATTCATTCATTGTTTTGTATAGACCAAGTATGATTGTATAAGAAACCATGTTTTCCATTTCCAAAACCGGCAGTTCGTTAACAAGTGTTTCATGAAGTATCGTGCCACGATTTCATTGATTCTACGCTATTATGACAAGCATTCATTTTACTTCACTTATTGAATTTTGAAGTAGAGGGACGAGGCGAAGGAGGTCAGCCACTCGCCTTAGGCTTCTTCAAGCGAGCGACTGGTTGGCTGCGCTGTCGTCGCCTACGCGATCACCTGCAATCGCATAAGCAACTGATTAGAACACTGTGTATTTCAAGGAATTTCGATATAAATACGAGCTCGAAAATGCGTCACGAAAACCCATCGAAAACATTCACGAAAAGCGCATTCACGAAAACGAAAGCCAAAGCCAAATCAAGTGCGGCATGAAAACTAGAGCAACGGGAGGTCTCTCCCGACTCAGCCGTAGAGCCAATCCTCGAGGCGCAACCCGCTGAATATGGGACTTGGTTCCGAAGAAGCCATTCCATAACTTGGAATGGATCTTAATTCAACCGTTCCTATTCGATCGACTCGGCCGATTCCAACCTATCGGTCCCGACCGAGTCGATAGCGACAGTGTTCCTTTCTCGCGCACCCCGTGGACGTAGACGGGGCACGATGTAGGGACGGGGCACTACACTAGCCAAGATAGAAAAAGGTTAGGCTCACCATATTTGAAACTGGTGATCTTACCAGCTACTTGGAAATAAAATTGTGCTTGTACACATGTAAAACATGGTACCATAGGCAAGCAATCCAATTTCACAAACTATATTTCGTCAAATGTGATTTTCAAATATTCACAAACCATTCAAAAAATTAAAATCAATGACCAGTGAGAATCAAACAGAGTGTAAATTTAGGACATGATACACAAATAATAACCTGATACACAAATAATAACCTGATACATAACCTGATACACAAGTAATAACCTGATACATGAGAATGAAGTATGAAAATAAGAAGTTCAACATACACACAAACGATAACCTGATACACAAATAATAATCTAATAAACCAAGAAATGCAACAAGAATACGAAGAAATTTTTTTGGCTCAGATTGTATAGTAAGGACATGATCAATAATGCTATTCCCAAACACATCATCTATCACTGCCAAAATAGAAAAGTTGGTTTGTGACAGCTCTGCTGGAACAAAATACACAATTTTGGCTGCATATAGCGTCATCACAGGCTCATAAATGAATCACGCAAGTCCAACACATAACGTCCAAGCAAAAGACAGGAGCCAAATTGGACGTTGAATCAAAATGTCCAGTAATGAAGCAAAACGTCCAGGCAGTACATATTGTCCAGGTAGTAGCAAGAGCAAGGGAAAAATGTCTAGTACATAACGTCCAGTACATATTGTCCCGTACATAACGTCCATGCAGTACCTTGAAGCACATACATATTGTCCAGGCATACATATTGTCCAGGTAGTAGCAAGAGCAAAATGTCCAAGCCAAATTGGACATGAATCCTTGTGCAGACTGTAAACAAAATATCTGTACAAAATGTTGACTGCAGGCTAATACAGCATAAATGTTGACTGCAGGGATACAAATTGTCCAGACACACATATTGTCCAGGCATACATATGTTAACTGCAGGCCAATACGGCAAAAGTGTCCATAATACGAGCCAAAATTATATGTGAAAATAAAGGCTCAGAGATTGGAGTTTGTTTTCATCCAGCAAGAATGGTTACCTCTTCAACCTATCGAAGCATGATGAGGAATGCATCATACCTTGGTATCGCAGTGACCCATGCAAAGTACTAAGGAGATACCTCTTCAACCCATCACACACGACGAGGAATGCTACCATGCCCACTAAATATTTGGTAAAATACCAAAAACATCATATTTCCTCCGTCATCACAGCCTAGAAAAGAAAACAAAAACTGAATATGAAAGAAAGGCAGGATAGTATGCTGCAAAGAAACTCCAACCCGAAACTGAAATATTGAAAAAAAGGCAGAAGGAAGACGGACAAAAACATATACAAGACAGAAAATTGGAAGAAAACAAAGAAAAGAGCAAAAATGCCAAAAGCATAATATTGGTTCCCACATCAGTCTGTAAATATAATGCATAAACAGAAAGGACAAGGAAAAGTGGAAAATATGTACACCATACGATTAGTTCACCCTCATGAGAGTGCCATAGTTAAGATTCTAGAAGACAAACATATAAAACACAAATACTAGAAAAATCACGAAGAAGAAAGTGCAGACATGAAGCACTGAAGAGCTGGACATTATGGACAGAGGACGACTTTGCTATGGTATGCAAGTGTTCTGACTTTTGGAAGTATCCAAAAGCCTCCGACAGATCTTGACACTTGAAGTAGCAAGCACCCTTTAGACCATAAACTTGATTGTAGCATTCAGGCCAATTGGTATAAACCCCAGGCACCCTTTCCCTCAGAACGACATTGTAAGACATGGTCTGCCGGTAGGCTGTAAAGCAAAATAGGACAGACATAGCAGATAAAAGAATAGCAGGAATGCAAGTTGAACTAACATAAATAGCAACATAGGGCAGATAAAAGAATAGGATTACAGCAAGGCAAAGACAACAGACATAAAAACATAACTTAGTAAGACCTGAAACAGCAAGGCAAACCCAACCAGCAAGACAACAGAAGTACTTAAACGAAAAACTTAAGAAAACATGTATCCAGCAGGACCAAAAAACCTTAAAAACATGTCAGTTAGAGGGAAAATATATGAAATATAGTAAGCCATGGTATTGTACATGGCTGCACAGAAATGAAATAAAATAAATACAATAGGTACCAAAAACCCACATTACAATACTGATAGATCTATAGATATGCTGGATGTACACAAAGTATTTCGTCAAAAGATTAGGTCAATAATATAAACCTCCCATAAATATTGATAGATGCATAATATCTAAACGAATAAAACATTAAAACCAACGATTCCTTCTGGAAGCAGTATATACATATGCTCGATCTAGACAAAGTATCGCCTGGAAATGAAAGAAAATTACAATTCGTATCAACCTCCACAGATCTTTGGGAAAAATAGTAGGAATATTTATTTTTCCTACTCGATCAGCAACAAAAATGTACAAAAACCCCAACAAAATTCACTGCATGATTCAGATCTGCCAGGAAAAGATATAGATCTACAAGATCTGAACCAACAACGAACGAATTTTTTTCTACTCGATCAGCAACAAAAATGTACAAAAACTCCAACAAAATTTACTGCATGATTCAGATCTGCCAGAAAAAGATATAGATCTACAAGATCTGAACCGACAACGTAGGAATATTTATTTTTCCTACACGATCAGCAACAAAAATCTACAAAAACCCCAACAAAATTTACTGCATGATTCAGATCTGCCAGGAAAAGATATGGATCTACAAGATCTGAACCGACAACGAACGAATTTTTTTCCTACTCGATCAGCAACAAAAATGTACAAAACCCCCAACAAAATTTATTGCATGATTCAGATCTGCCAGAAAAAGATATAGATCTACAAGATCTGAACCGACAACGTAGGAATATTTATTTTTCCTACTCGATCAGCAACAAAAATCAACAAAAACTCCAACAAAATTCACTGCATGATTCAGATCTGCCAGGAAAAGATATAGATCTACAAGATCTGAACTGACAAAGAACGACTTTTTTTCCTACTCGATCAGCAACAAAAATGTACAAAAATCCCAACAAAATTCACTGCATGATTCAGATCTGCCAGAAAAAGATATAGATCTACAAGATTTGAACCGACAACGTAGGAATATTTATTTTTCCTACTCGATCAGCAACAAAAATGTACAAAAACCCTAACAAAATTTACTGCATGATTCAGATCTGCCAAAAAATGATATAGATCTACAAGATCTGAACCGACAACGAACGAATTTTTATTTTTTCTACTCGATCAGCAACAAAAATATACAAAAATCCCAACAAAATTCACTGCATGATTCAGATCTGCCAGAAAAAGATATAGATCTACATGATCTGAACCGACAACGAACGAATTTTTTTTGCCTACTCGATCAGTAACAAAAATCAACAAAAACAACGAATAATGGGGGAACATATAGAAAGATGCTGGATCTACACAAATTAATAAAGAAAAATGTAAAGAGGAGAAATTTTGGGAAAAATAGCATGCATACTGTCAGTAGTCGAGAATGAACATAGGGGGTGACCGCAAACCAACTGGGAGAACTGATTTTTCTGGCGGGAAGGAAAACAACGGACTGAACCCTCCTTTCCCAGCGTCTCCCTCCCACTTCCGCTCTCGGAGGATGGAAGTGGAAATGGTTAAAATGAGAGAGGAACGAGAGTTAAGTCGTTCCATTTCCCGAATTAAATCCCACCAACCCCTACCAACCAAACACCCAGACTTAAATTCCCTTCTCATCTTCACCCGGTCTTAAGGAATCCAGGCCCACTTCCTGGTTACCAAACAAGGCCTAAATAGAAACTCAAATTAAGAACTCGCAATATAGTTATAGAGTTATGGTATATGTGTTGGAATTATTCAATAATATGGACCACACTTGTAAAATTAATTGTGTTGGACTATCTAAATAATTAAGCCAAATTAAAGTGGTCTATTTAAAAAATTAGCTTAAGGGTATAATTGTCATGGAATTAATGTGTAGATACCGAAAATAATTCTAATTTGATGAGGGGACATTAGAAATATCCAAAAACACACACACACACACAGACACACACACATAAACACACACATACACACACACACACACACACACACATATAAATATAAAAGAGATGTTTTCTCTTTTTCTCTTCTGTATCCCCATCAACAGAAAGAGATGGACAAATGATTCAGATTCTTCTTTGTCATTAAGGGTCGTAGCAAGTTGGAAGATCAAACCCCATAAAAGGACGACCGTTTCAAGATCTATCAAGCCTAGCAATGGATTCAGGTACGCTTCCGCAATCTAATTTATGTTCTTCATCTCATGAATCGACATGGTACAATAAAATTTCTAACAAGTGGTATCAGAGCCTTTCTGTTTGATTTATGAGGTCGAAGTTTTAGAATCCAATTTTTGATGTTGTTCAGGAACCCTAAATTTTTCGATTAAATTTAATTTAAGGTTCAGATTATTCGATCGTAGTTTTTTTTGTTTTGAATCCACCGCTATTGTGTCATTAAGGTTTTGAGCAATAGATTGAAATTTTTTTTCTACCTCACAATAGGTCATGGAGAAGCTGTCTTTCACTATTCCCATTCTCTGATGAAGTTCTCAATATGGTTTTCTTTATTTGTCGTTAGCTATATCATGTTAAAAAAAACCAAAATGTTGGAAGGGATTCCTTGCACCTTATTGCTTGTATTGTAATCATTTGCTTGCACTGGAAATTAGGAAATCAATGGGGGCAACTTGCGGTAATTGAAGCCATCTTCATTATTTTGTGATGGAAATTGATTGGATTTAATCACAAAAGATTTTCGTTTGCTTTGTATTGCTCTGGATTTGAAGAGTTTGTGACTGCTTGCTATTAATCACAAAGAAAAATATATCTATGAGCCACTATTCTATTTAAAGTAATTATTATAAATTATTATTATTTTTTTGTCCACCATTCATTCTACTTGTCTTGAGATTTTTTGTTTGTTGCCTCTAGCCTTCGTCCAATGACAAGGCTGTTATCCATGGGGTTCTTCGTCATGATTGGGTTCTTCGTCATGATCGGTTTAATAATTAATATTATTTGGTTATTTATCTTTATTAATTTTTAATTAAGTAGTCAAGAAGATTTACCGATCAGATTTGGATTTTAAAGATTCATATTTTTCTTGGGTAATATTATTGAAACTCCTAAAGATTCATCCTTATCTGTAACACCCAGTTTTCTAAATGAGGGTAATTTTAAAATTTTGTGATTTAATTTATTTAATTATGATATTTAAATCATGATATAATTTTTTTTGGTGATTTTTAATTATTTTAAAACTATTTAAAACCATAACTTGTAATTTTGGTGTTTTGCTAGTGTAACCCTAGAGATAGCTTGACCTAGAGGCTAGCCATGTGATTAGGGTGTTTCACTTATCATTTTTAGCTTGAGGATATTTTGGTCATTTTGAATTTATTTGAATTTAATAGGATTTATTAGAATTTATTGGAATGTATGTGAATTTATTATTAATTAAATAATTGCTTGGTGTCTTATTAGTCTTTAACCTAGGATGGACCTAATCTAGAACCTTAGACTTAACCCATGGGCTAAGTTAGAATGGTTAACTTAAGTTGTGGCTAGAAAATATCTAGTTAGGATCTTAGTGTTGGACTTAAGGCTAAGGTAGAGAGTCGATTGCTCATGTGACTTGGCCCATAGCCAATATGGAGAAACCCTAACCCTAGATTTTCATTGAGCAGCCACTATGACCTAATTTGAGGCCTATATAATCTCTCTTGGTTCATTCTTGCCTCTTTTTACATCTCCTTCAATTTTGGCAAGAACAAGGTTTGGCCCTTTTGCAAACTTTCCTAAATATTTCATTTCAATTCATTTTTGACTCTAGTCTCTTTTGCATTAGGACCTAATATCACTCTATTTATTGTTCATTGAGAGAAATCTCAGATTTTGTGCAATTTGGGGCTCTTTGGCTTGATAGGAGGAACCCTCATTTTGGGTATTTTCTTGAAGAAGAATAACCTATAGGCAACACTCTCTAAACCCATTAAATCTCTGATTTCCTTACATATTTGGATAGCCCTAGGAGTCCCCTAGCTGCTAGCATAGGTTTGGTGTCGAGTCGTGTCCATTCCATGTCCGTATCGGATACGTATTATGACTTGTACACATGTGTTTGATAAAATATCCGTGAGGATTCTTTTTCACTGTTTTTGAAAACTATTTGAACAAAAATGTTGTTTTTAATGTGTCTTCTGATTTCCCTAAACCTAAACCATGTTTCTGTGTCGTATCGTGTCCATACGATGGCGTGGACACAGCCTCAAGTGCGGCTCGGGTTTCCTCTGCTGCTCGTGGTCTCGTGCTCTCTGCACAGGCCACGTGGCGAGCTGTGGTTGGACACGGAGGTGAGGGAAGTGTCTGCGAACCTGTCCCCCAAGTCTCGTGTCCAACGGCGTTGTGTCGGATACGCCAGGACTCGTGCACGGGTTTTACACTGGTTGTGCACGCGCGGAGAATCCTCTCTAATACGATCCTCGTGTCCGTTGTAGACACAACATGGACTCATGTCAGGGACTTGAAACCCTAGCCCTATACCCCCTCTACGTGTGTGCATGAGCCCATGGGTGTTCGTGCCCTATGTTGTGCGCAATCGTGCACGACACGGGTGCACGAGGCCAGGATTGTGCACTGATTCACTGATATTTAATTTCACTGTTTGGACACCTTGTGTCCAGTTTCCTGGACACGAATGGACTCCCCATGACACGTATTATGTGTACATATGTCTGCATACACCTGATTTGAACTTTCGATTTGATTTTATTGATTATTGGGTTTGAGAATTGGGATTCCTGAACACTGAGACTGATTTAGGATTTTTCCTGATTTTGAATTTGATTTTCTTGATTTATATTTTAATATTCTCACTGTGATGTAGGTTAGATATTGGATTTGGTTTTACGAATTGTATATATGTAATTGCACTGATTTGAGATTGGATTTCGAGTAACATTTTGAAAAGTTCCCTAATAAATGTTCCTTTTACTGATACAAAACTGAGAAAAACTTCCCTAATTTCGAACCTGAGATTCCTTATTGAAATAAACCTGAAAACTGACATATATGTGTATGTATCAATGTGTATTGATTTGGTTGTAACACTCATTCGAAGATCATTCCATGTGTAGTGTACATAGACTGAAAACCTGAGAGTCACCTTGCTGCCACATCCTTACATTACAACCTGTGAACTGAGATTCTTTTACATTGAATCTGAGAACTTAGTTGTGATATATCACATATACACCCTATCTACATACCACGGATACCTACACACATGTACTGTTATTTTCCTGAGAATTGATATTTAAACCTTGTTTCCGCATGTAGCTCTACACATATTTGCAAATAACTGAGAACAATTACTTATTGCACTTGACACCAGCATATACCACACACTGTTCAGTCATACCCTCTACTTTTTCTGTCACAGACACACATCACCCTCACCTATCTACACATACTACATGTTTAAACACACACTTTGCACCTAAACACAAATCTGAGATTGAAAGCTATTTTCTGAGAATTGGCACATTGATTTATGAACACTGAAAACCTGTGATTGAACACACATTTGTAAATAGATGAGACCCTATGCTACACACACATTGATGATATTTTCATTATACACTCACATTTCACTAATTTTTGAGACACACATTGACACTCTACTGATTTTCCTATTACACATTCATGTATACACATTAACTTACACTTTTCCCTACCTAAACTAGCTGTCAGTGGACTGTTATTAACTGTCATTTTGCTAAGTAAACCTGAGAACATTTCATGAGTTCAATTGTTCTTTTAACTGAAATTCCCTGAGCTAATGCACTGTCATCTCATATGCATACACAATGGTATACACACAAACCCATCTACACTGTCCTGTTAACTTGTTTTTGACACACACATGGCTCTCTCTATATGTACACATATGTTGATAGCCTATATGTATATATATTTTTTGTCTACATAATAATATGGCCTATATGTGTTTGTGTATGATGATTTATATTAAATTAGTAAATATACCATATGTGTGAAATGTGTGAAATAGACTATAGGTGTAGTATGGCCTATGGGGTATATCCCTATGTGATACAGCCTGTGTATATGGCATGAATGCCCAATGATTGTGTGTTATTGACTTGAATAGCCTAGTTTTGATGTGTGCTTGATAGAATAGGCTAGTTAGGCTTAGTGAGACTTGTTTGGGCTAGGACTTGACCTAGTTGACCTAGTTTGACTAGTATAGTTGACTAGAGTTGACCAAGTGTTGACTTTATTCTAGTTGACCTAGACAGCATCCAGATGTATTATAGATTACATTTATCATCCACTGTATATGTCTTGACTTGTGTTGCTCCAAATAGGAGTCAGATACCTCATCTCGGATGGTATATTCTCACAGCTATTCAGACACCAGGTGAGTACATTCTCATATCATTTCATAACTTGCTTAGGATTATATTTCTGCTCTAGTTTACCTTATTTGATGCTGTCACGATATTATCACGGATTGGTACTATATGGATCCCTACATTGAGATGTTATCCCCCTCGGTAGCATCGGATACATCATGACGTGTGTTTCATGTACATCATGTATTCCTCGCTCTCATGTTATTCATGTTTCTCATGTATTTATGCTCATTCATGCTCGCTTGTGTACTCTCATATGCTCTCATGTTCGGTCATGTTTCTCGTGTATTTCATGTATAACCTATACTTCATGTGTACCCTTCATGGGCCTTCATGTAGAATTCATGTGTACTCAGTTCTGAGCCCTCATGTATACTTTATGTACACCCATCTATGGGCTTTCATGTGAAAATCATGTACGTAACATAACTTGTCTGGATCCTTGTGTATTGATTGGGGTATGGGGGAGTATGAATAGTCATATGAATAATTCCAAAGTAGTATAACCATGTGCGCCTCTTTAGTATATTCATGTGCAAATCCAGCCATTCACATGTCGACTTTGTACTCTAAATCACTAGTCACTGGTAGCTCTCTACTTATAGTAGATATTTCTATTACAGTTCTCTCTCTATTTACATCATGTACTTTCTTTCAGTTTTATGTATCGTACTCGCTTGTATGTTTATATTTTCTAACCTGTTATGATCTGCGTGAGATGTATTGTGCTCACTCCCGTCCTGACTGGACCTGTTGAAAATTTTACAGAGGATGATGAGGAACCCTGCACCCCTTACTATGGAGCTTGCCTAGATGACACTCGCGACCTGGACCCTTGGGGAGGTTCAGGCAGCTGCTGAGGATGATACCCATACATAGTGTAGATAGTCTAGACTATTCCTTATTTTCATGTTAGTAGTTGTCTGGATTCAGAGTTGTATTATTATGGAGATGTTGAGACTTATGTTATTTCATTTTTGTTGTACCTCAGTTGAGGATTTGTCTATCTATTCCATCATGCTATATTCTACCTTTAGATTGTGATTGAGTTGTACCTTCTGTGATTGGCCTCCTTTTGGAGAGTATTTCATGTTATGTTAGTTATAGTTCATGACCTAGAACAGCGTTCTACCGCCGACACTACGGCGTAGGCTGGACGCTGTTACGTACTCGTACCCTCGCCGTGGGTGCGGGTCGTGATATTATCACAATCATTTGACTTTATGTTCTTCTTTGGATGCATGTCTTTAGTATATTATCACATAAATTATGTTGACAAAGGAGATTTCTTTTGGCAAGTTTACAAGATTCGGTCAACAAAAAGATATAGATTTTGTATATGTTGTATAATGAGGATGATGAGTTAGGTAGGTGTATCTTGTAAAGAAAATTCTTTGAAAGCTTTGTCTGAATATACAGTTGATCTTTGTTAATTTGCTCTTCATTTAGCAAATGCCTCCTGACTTGTAATTTTCTTTATTCACCTTCTAGTGCTTGACTATTCTATTATATGCAGCACTTGTCATGTTAAGTTTTAGGTCTGAAATTCAGGTTGTTCAAGCACATGGTGAAGCATATTTTGCTCTAAATTGTATGCTCAAAATTGAATATATTGTATCATGATCTTGTGGTTCAATCATAATTTGGTGTCGAGCTGAATGATTATTTTATTTAAATAATAATTTTGCAAATATGCATGTACATAAAAATTTGGACATGAATGAGTCATGTAAAGATTTAGTCAACATTCAAATTTTTGGTACCTTTTATGACTAACAATAGTTGTCTAATATTCTAAATAGGCCCATTGAAACAAGATGTCGCCAAAGTAACCTCTCTTGCGTAGATAGTCTATGAGGGATGTCAGATGTTTGTGTGTGTATTTTCATGCGGGTATTAGCCGGCCCAAAGGAAGGTTAATACTTGGCCAAATTATACACATACTTGTGGTGATAAATGTGTGACAATTATACGGTTTACATGTGAATAATAACTCGATCCAAAGATAGGCTTATTATTTGACATGACTTATTGTCAACGTTTGATCACTACACCAAGGGTACCACTTGCAGTTAATATCAATGTCCATAGAGTTGATATTAATGATGTACTAGGTATCTTGAGATGGGGTTCACCATTATTTGAATTTGTTTGACTATTTTTTATTCTTTGTTATTAATTAGAGCATATTTGTTTGTTTATTTTTGTTCTCTTTTCAGTTAATATTGCTATAATATTTGGCAATACGAATTTAATTTTCAAGTTTAATGGGATAAACTTTAAGGGCAAAAAAGAAAATAAATACAGAAGCTGCTAAGGGTCCAGCTCAAAAGAAACAATAATATAAAACTAAGGGTTATTTCTTTTGTGACAAGCCAGGACACATAAAGAAGAAATGTACAAAGTACCATGCATGACGTATAAAGAAAAGTACATTTCTAAATTTGGTCTGTTCTGAGGTTAATTTAGATTTAGTACCTAAAAACATGTGGTGGTTAGATTCTGGTGCTACTACCCATATTAGTGTCTATAGACAAGGTTGACTGAGCTACCGAAAGCCAATTGATGGTGAAAGATACATCTATGTGTGTGACGATAAATCGGTAGAAGTGGAAGCAATATGACATTTTAGGTTAATTTTTATGAACCGATTATTATTTGGATTTGATAGACACTTTTAATGTACCGTCTTTTAGACAAAATTTAGTTTCAGTTTCCTTAATGGACAAATCTAGTTATCATTGTTCATTTGAAAATAATAAGTTTAGTCTATCTTTAAATCCAAATATTATTGGTAACAGTTTCTTTAGGTTTTTGATCACCTATATTAAGTTGAAACTATTGCAGCTTAAATAAAACCTTGCAAGTGGAGTCATGTGGTACTAAACAGCCTTATTATGACATAAGCGATTAGGTCACATCTCTAGAAATAGAGTTGAATGACTTGTGTCTGATGAGATTTGGATTCCATTGACTTCATAGACTTCAATGTCTGTATTGAATGTGTAAAGGGAAGACAGACCAAAGTTAAATTATAAGCAACTACTTTATTGACTATGCTGACAAATCGAGGGGTTAATAATTATATGGTCCCATACTAAGAAAAAAAATTTAGACGAGAAGTGTAATATTTTTTGAGGATGTTGAGTTTGGGGGAGAAATAAAGTCAGGATCATTGTCTTTGAGAAGGAATCAATTACGATTCCTACTATCACTTTTGACGATGTGCAGGATTCTATACCTGTCATGATCAAGAAGTGAATTCGGAGTCTCAATAAGACAATGTCGAATTACCTTTATAAGTCGTTGTTGAGATACCTTAACAACGACAATATAGCGGCACCCCATTCAAGATAAGGTAATTATTCCTAAGGAACAAACTCAACAACATCAAGAACCGATAATATTAAGATGGTCCACCAGAGAAAGAAGAAATATAATTTCGGATAATATTGTCATATTTCTCCAGGAACGTGAGGAAGACTGTGGATACTGGAAGATGATCTAATCACTTTTCGTCAGACCATGAAAAGTTCCAGTTCTCAAAGTGGATTAATACAATAAATAAGGAGCATAAGTCCATGCAAGACAATAAAGATTAAGAACTTGTCCCATTACCAAAAGGTATGAAGCCCATTGGTTGCAAATGGACATTTAGAACCAAGAAGGGTTCGAAGGGTCATGTGGAGAGGTATAGAGTACGTCTTAGCTAGTGACTTTACTCAAAATTTTGGGATTGATTTTAAAGAGTTTTTCTCTTCGGTATCTTTGAAAAACTCTTTTAAAACAATCATAGCACATGTTGCACATTTTGATCTTGAATTACATTAAATAGATGTCAAAACGACATCTATTTAAAGGAGACAAATTCGGTCTCAATCAAGTGTCCTAAGGTTAGCCTTAAAATTAAGATAATACAATAGATTTTTCCTTCATGATCTATTGTAGGGAGTCTAATGTAAGCTCAAGTATGTACGCGTCAGGATATTGCGTACATATTAGGATGTTAGGCAGATATTTAAGCAAATATGGATGGATCATTGGTAAGTAGCCGAACTACTTAAGTAATTACTAGAGAATAATGAATTATATGCTCTTTGTAGGAGATCGAATAATTTTGGAGATCATAAGGTATTTTGACTCCGATTTTATTGGATGCCAACACAGCAGGAGATCCACATCAGGTTATGCTGACTAATGGAGATATATTTTGGATGAGTGTCGAACATGCACTCATAATTTCTTCTACCATGGCAGCAAGATTTATAATATGCTGTGGGACATCTATTCAGGGAATATGGTTGCAAAATTTTGTCACAAGGCTGCGCCTACAGTACGGTGTTGAAAGACCACATATATTATGGAGTGACAATAAATCAGCAGTGCTGTATTCTAATAACAACAAGAACTTGTATAAGTCAAAGGATGTTGACATAAGATTTCTAGTTGTGAAGGAAAGAATTCAGAATGGTTAAAGTGTCTATATAGCGCATTAGGACAAACTCCATGTTAGCGGATCCGCTCACAAAAGTATTATCACCCAAGGTCTTTCATGAGCATACTGCTCATATGGGTGTTAATTAAGAATATGATAATAAAGTGGGAGTTTGTATTTTATGTATTTGGGTGCTATTTGGTTTTGGACACATTTATGTATTAAAGTATTTTGGATATTTATCTGATCAGATATATGAAAATTCAGTTCATTCTGTTTTCATTATGTTAAAGTATTGATCTCACTATAGTTAAGGAGAACCAGTTGGAAATAGACATGTATTGATCACATTGCATATAATTTCAATGCTACGCATCCATGATTGATCTATGTCGTTTAGCTATATTGCTATATGTGACCATTGATAGTTTAGTTACGCTATATGTGACGAATGCCGCTTTGATCCTATGTTGATATTGTTAATGGACGAGATTGTCCGGATATACCCTAAGGATTAAGATAGCAATTTATGAGCTCACTAAGGTTAACACAATTATAAGGTTACATATGTGGCCCAGTGAGAGATTGTTGGAATTATTCAATAATATGGGCCACACATGTAAAATTAATTGTGTTGGGCTATCTAAATAATTAAGCCAAATTAAAGTGGTCTATTTGAAAAATTGGCTTAAGGGTATAATTGTCATGGAATTAATGTGTAGATACCGGAGATAATTCTAATTTAATGAGGGGCCAAATTAGAAATATCAAAACACACACACAGACATATATATATATATATATATATATATATATATATATTTATATTTATATATATATATTCATTAGGGTTATGGTTCCCAATTTATACGGCCACCAAAAGAGAGGTTTTTTTTTCCTCTTCTGCATCCCCATCAACAGAAAGAGAGGGACAAAGGATTCGAATTCTTCTTTGTCATTAAGGTTCGTAGCAAGTTGGAAGATCGAACCCCATAAAAGGACGATCGCTTCAAGATCTATCAAGCCTAGCAACGGATTCAGGTACGCTTTCGCAATCTAATTTATGTTCTTCATCTCATGAATCGACATGGTGCAATAAAATTTCTAACAATGTGTACCTTCAAAATTTTTAACCTATTAATCCAAACAAATAGGGGAGAGAGTTGGGGGAAGACACGAGCGAATAGAAGAAGACCACATGACCAAGGGACATGGAGGGATGAAATTTGTTGTATACAATTACCGTTGTAATGGAAAAAATTCAACTTCCTCTCCCAATAAATTCTGACCATTTTTTATGCTCATTAAATTTTGAAACGTTTGAACACATTTTGTCCATGTCTTTGAACCACATGTTCTCCATTTCTTGTCCATTTTAATTGTGATTTATTGGCTGGTTAATTGTCACTAACTCTCTTGTCCGTTGGAGAATGTCTATAAAATAAACCTCTTCTTCTCCTTTCCTCAGCGAAAAAAATACTACAAAAAATTTCAACAAAATTTTGGTGGTACATAGAACAGTTTTCTTAATTATAATAAGTGCTTATTATTTTTTTTAGACCTTTAAAAAAATCGGTGAACAATGAAAATATGTGACATAACATGTGGCATGATAAATTTTAAAATTAAAATTAACATTAAAATTAATATTAGATTTAAAAAATTGGTGATAAATTTTTTGGGCTAAAATTTACCATAAAATTAAAGTGAATGATAACTTTTTTGGGTTAAAATTTGTCATAAAATTAATATTAACATGAGCATTAATATTAACATTAACATTAACATTAACATTAAAAAAATTTAGACGATGAATTTTTTGGGTTAAAATTTTTCATGTCAGATACCATATAATGGGAAAGAGCATCCTCCATGTATTTTAATGATGAATAGTATAATTGAAATACTAGAATAATTAACAAAAAATTTACTTTACCGAAATAAATTTTATATAAATTACTACAAATGAAACAACTTCAAAATAATTTACAGTAACGAAACATGCCGCCAACTGAGGTGGCAGAAATACGAAAGCTGTGAAAAAAATTCCGCCAGCTGAGTTGGTTTTTATGTTTTGTTTTAGTTGGTTTTTTATTTGGTTCTAGTTTGATTTTAATTTTGTAATAGTTATAATTTAAATTTTTTTAGTATTTAAAAACAATTTATTTTAAAATATTAATTTTAATATTAGTACTAATATTAACATTAGTATTAATATTAATATTAATATTAAATTTTAATATTTATTTTATTGTTAATGTTTATTGTTAATAAAATAAACATTAAAATTTTAATAATAATATTAGTATACTAATGTAAATATTAGAACTAATATTAAAATTAATATTTAAAATAAATTGTTTTTAAAGACCAAAATTTTTTAAACGAAAACCATTACAAAATTAAAATAAACTAAAACCAAATAATAATAAATCAACGAAAACCAACCAAAAAAAACAACCCATGGGCTGCGGATGTCTGTTAATGTTAATGTTAATTTTAATAATTATTGTTAATAAAATAAACATTAAAATTTTAATAATAATATTAGTATTAATACTAATGTAAATATTAGAACTAATATTAAAATTAATATTTTAAAATAAATTGTTTTTAAAGACCAAAATTTTTTAAACGAAAACCATTACAAAATTAAAATAAACTAAAACCAAATAATAAAAATCAACGAAAACCAACCAAAAAAAACCAACCCATGGGCTGCGGATGTCTAATAATAAAAAATGAATAGTTTAAGAATCTAATTCGTACAATAAAAAAAC
>JANAVB010033820.1:20776815-20787195 GCA_029216955.1 Iris pallida
CAACCGGCTGATTTTGTATTGTGGAACCAATCTATGTTATACACGTTGGATTGGAATTACATGGTTGAGATTAAATGACTTTAAAAGGTGGTGGGGTCTACAACTTTTAATCTCAACCACTAAATTCTAATATAATCCATAAAACGTAGTATGATTCTATAATACAAAACCAGCCGCTGGTTTTGGAGCATTTTTGTATATATATATATATGTGTGTGTGTGTGTGTGTTGTGTGTGTGTGTGTGTGTTAAGGCATGATAGCTCAAATGGGTAAAGTGGAGACATAAAATCCACATGGAGAGTGCTCTATAACCAATCGGCTGATTTGT
Organism: Iris pallida; assembly: GCA_029216955.1. Classification (NCBI taxonomy): domain Eukaryota; kingdom Viridiplantae; phylum Streptophyta; class Magnoliopsida; order Asparagales; family Iridaceae; genus Iris; species Iris pallida. The sequence goes on from JANAVB010033820.1 coordinate 20,777,145, forward strand.
ATTGTGGAACCAATCTATTGTATACACGTTGGATTGGAATTGCATTGTTGAGATTAAATGACTTTAAAAGGTGGTGGGGTCTACAACTTTTAATCTCAACCACTAAATTCTAATCCAATCCATAAAACATATTATATATATAATATATATATATATATATATATATATATATATATATATGAAGACCTAAAGGTAAGGGTTCTGCCGTCGTCGTCCTCTCTAACAGTCTTCCACCGCAGCGGAACTGAAGCACAGTGGAACCCAACAATATGGAGCGTATGCACAGCCGTGGGAAGGGATCTCCTCGTCGGCACTTCCTTACAAGAGGACTCCGCCGAGCTGGCTCAAGATCTCATCCGAAGATGTTGATGAGAACATTTGCAAGTTCGTCAAGAAGGGGCTGACCCCCTCGCAGATCGACGTCATCCTCCGTGACTCGCACGGCATCGCGCAGGTGAAGAGCGTCACCGACAGCAAGATCCTACGCATACTCAAGGCCCATGGCCTTGCTCCTGAGATCCCAGAGGATATGTACCATCTGATAAAGAAGGCTGTTGCAATCAGAAAGCACTTGGAGAGGAACATAAAAGATAAGGACCCGAAGTTCAGGCTCATCCTTGTAGAGAGTCGTATTCATCGCCTTGCCCACTACAAGAGGACCAAGAAGCTCCCTTATGTGTGGAAATATGAGTCCAACACTGCCAGCACACTTGTTGCTTAGATCACGATCTCTGGCCTAGAACTAGGGCTGCAAACGAGCCAAGCCAGAGCCAAGCTTTTGTAAGCTTGAGCTTGGCTTGAATAGAATTAATCGATCTCAAGCTCAAGCTCGAGCTTGATAATTTTTTTATTTTAGAGCTTGAGCTTGGCTCGAGCTTGTTTATATAAGCTTGAGCTTGGCTTGGTTTGAGCTCGAGCTTGACTTGATAAGCAAGCTTGATTCAAGCTTGATAAACAAGCTCAATAAGCTCAAAATCAAGTTGGTTAAGCTTAATTTCAAGCTCGCTCAAATTTATTTCAAGCATATTTAAGCTTGATTTCAATCTTAATGAACTCGATTTCAATTTAGTTAGGTTTGAATTCAAGTACCTGTAATATTAACAATTTATTTATAAAAAATTAATTAAAAAAGTTTCTTAATATCAATTATTAAGGACATATAAATATAATGCACAAATATATATAATTAGAATTCAAAAAGAACAAACGAGCTTCTAACAAGAGCTCCTAAACGAGCTTCTAAACGAGCCAGCTAGCAAGGTCATAAACGAGCCAGCTTGCGAGTTCAAACGAGCCGAGTACTTCTAAGCTTGAGCTTGGCTCGTTATTGAACGAGCTCGAAAATGAAGCTTGAGCTAAGCTTGTTTAGTAAACGAACCGAGCTCAAACGAGCTTTTACCGAGCCGAGCTTCGAGCAGCTCGCGAACGGCTTGGCTCATTTGCAGCCCTACCTAGAACCATCTTTTGGAGAAAGAGACTATGGTTATTTCATTTGCTGCTGGTTGAAGCTTGGGAAGTTTTTTTTGTAGACATGAGACTTATGAATGTTTTACAAGATGTTATTTTGAGTAAAGTATGTGATTTGAATCTTTGTGAATGACATGTGTTGGCTAGCTAATGTTAACTTTTCTGAGGAATTGAGAATAGATATATATATATATATATATATATATATATATATATATATATATATATTATATATTATATATATTTTTAATATATATATATATATATATTATATATGTGGTTTGTGTGTGTGTGTGTGTGTGTGTGTGTGTTAAGGCATGATAGCTCAAATGGGTAAAGTGGAGACATAAACCCATATCGTTCGGCCCAGAAGGGCCCACTCCACCAAGTTTTCCTATATATTGAAGAAGGTAATTGACTGATACAAGTCACACAACCCGATCCAGATGGGTCCAATAAATTCAACTCCAAATAGTAATCAGGGCCGGCCTAAGAGGTTGGGTTGTCCTAATCGGAACTAATTTTGGTTTTCCATTGTCCTTGACTCCAGAAAAAAAATTAAAAAAATTATAACAAACTGAAAGCTATAAATTTTGAACTAATATCAACTCCAGAAAAAGATATCTCCAATTATGAGGGCGGGTGGAGCTCGAATTCTGAGTTTTTTATGACTCATGAGCTACTCGAGGCCTCACAGTAATAACTCAAAATATAGGCCTGAAAGATTGCTAGTTCAACTGACATGAAGGAGTTGGAATAGATTGCGGAAGCTCGGCGAAGAGTTGGAGACTTAGGGACCTGACGGTTGCCCTAACCAGGAAGCACGATGGCTTGTCACGCTTATCCTAGGGCTGGCCCTGCACGGTGTAGTGCCCCGTCCCTACATCGTGCCCCGTACTTGTCCACGAGGTGCGCAAGAAAGGAACACTGTCGCTATCGATTCGGTCGGGACCGATAGGTCGGGATCGACCGAGTCGATCGAACGGGAACGGTTGAATTAAGATCCATTCCTCATTATGGAATGTCTTCTTCAGAACCAAGTCCCATATTCAGCAGGTTGTGCCTCGAGGATTGACTCTGCGGTTGAGTCGGGAGAGACCTCCCGTTGCTCTGCTTTTCACGCCGCTTGCGTTGGTTTTGGCTTTGTTTTCTGAATGCGCTTTCGTGAATATTTTCGATGGTTTTCATGGCTTGCATTTCGAACTCGCATTTCCTATCGAACTCCTTGAATAATGCAGTGTTCTAATCGGTTGCTTGTGCAATTTCAGGTAATCGCGTAGGCGACGTCTAGCGTGACCAACAAGTTCTCGTCGAAGTAAACTCAAGGTGAGTGGCAGACCCTTCTCTTCTCGACCCCTTCTTAAGTAAATCGATAGTGTTGATGCAGATGAAAGATTGAATGCAAGGGCACGGGCACGGTAAAATGATTGAGTTTTTAAAGAGAATGTAGGCTATGTCTTAATAACTAAAAGAAGAAAAAATGGTCTTTGTACGGTCATGGACAACTTGTCGACAAGATAAAGTTTTCCCGCGCGGCAACCCGGGGCCACGGGACCGTTGCGGCCAAAGACAAAACATCTCATAAGATGTGCTGGACACAATGTTTGGCGAGGACCTGCAGCGGGGCTCGCTACTCCCGCTGAAAGGGCCTCGTCTAATAAAAGCTAGAAGGAGTCCACGATGGCTCTGGAAGCCAGTGACCAACACACGAAATATTGCACTTGGTATGGAAATGATAACAATGGAGAGGGAAGAACATGGTAAGTTTCACAAGGCGCGGCGCGGGCCGCCGTCGGTAAGTTTCAACGTAAATTTCACTATGCTTGTCATATGCTTATTTGTAATTCATTAGGATGGTTAGAAACATTCATACTTCAAGTCATTTAAACTCTTCAACCAAATGAGAGCTTGGAACTTAAATAGCCACGCACCAGTACAAAGTGTAATATACTGATCCTCGCTCTCCATGCAGGTACCCCGAACCACGAAGGGCGTGCCACTTGAAAGCTCAAGATGAAGTGAACCCTTTTGAAGCCTCGTCCGCGTGTAAAGGCTTGTTTCTGGATTCCTTTTGAAGAAGACCCGCACTCAGTCCAAAAGAAGATGACGACTCGACTCGCCTCGATAGCAGGTGGAAATGTGTAATAGTTTTTGCTTGTAAAAAGAGATGTAATGTATGGAACGACTATCTCATCGGCGTTCATTTTGTAAGTCGAGTCATATTGTAGCCCGCGGCAATGAATGTAATGAAGTCAATGTAAATAAAGTTTTATTATCAATGAAAAAGTTTACTTCTATTTCAAATGTGCCAATCAATTTCTCTGCGTACTCTAACTTGATGTTGTGTTTTGGATAACCTTATGACTATGCCTTGTGCGATCGCAACTTAGGTTCGTACGGCATCATCCGGGGGACGACTATCGATTCTACAAAATCGGGGCATGACATAATGGTATCAGAGCACGACTTTACATCCTTTGGCCTCGCGTCCAGAGTCCCGAACCTTTGACTTCGCATCGATGAGATAAGTTGTTCCATAAAATGAGTCCGTAATAATTTGTGACTGATGCGTTTGCCTTCGTATCGCAGAGAGTGACGGAACCCACGGCCGAGCAAGAGCAGAGCGCTTCAAGCGGCTCTAGTAGTTCTCATCGTCCACGGGCCGGACCTTCTAACGATACCATCGAAAGGATGCTGCGCATGATGCAGGCACAGTGAAACCAGTCTGAGAACCGGCATCAACAGGTAGAGGAACGACAGGCCCAGTTCGAAGCTCGCTTCGACGCACATGCCAAACTTCAACAAAAGCAGTTAGATATCCTGCAGCAGATCGTCCAGACAATGGCGGCCAATAGAAAATCTGCGACTGTGCCTACCTCACCGCACCTGCTGCCACCGAGCCGACGATCCAATCCATTGAAGTCGATACGGAGGAGACCGAGCGTCATCCAACGGCACCGAAAAAGTTAACTTTGAAGTGTCAGAATTCAAAAAGGCGTGCCGCACTTCCTTCAGCGGTACCGAAGGCCCTTCCATGGCGATCGACTGGTTGAAAGAGCTGGAAGATCACTTCGAGCTTCTTGGCATTGAAGAATTGAAGCAAGTCGCCTGTGCACAACTTCAACTACGGTTGAATGCGCACGACTGGTGGGCCGTGCGCAAGCGAGCGATCCGACCGAACAACACCACCGCGTCGATCTCTTGGGCCACGTTTCACAAAGCTTTCGAAGTCTAGTACCTTCCGTCAGCCGTTCTTCAAGCGAAGGAAAATGAATTCATGCAGTTGAAGCAAGGGAGCCGGATGGTGGAGCAATATGTTGCAGAATTCAACAAGTTATCTAAATTTGCTGGCCAGTTTTGCCTACTGAAGAGTGCCGTGTGTGACGGTTCGAAGTGGGTCTGCGACACTCTATCAGTGCGCATGTCGGGGTCCCGGAGAACAAGACCGTGGGCGAGGCTCTGAATCACCGCTCCGCCTTGAGAACCTGCATCCTTCCGGTGCTGACGACATTGTGCGCCACTCCAATCACAAACGTCCTAACTATACGGGAGGCAACAATCACGTGTTAAAGCGTCCAAACAACGACGGCTATATGGGTCAGAATCCGTTAACTTGTTGCACCAAATGTAATCGCCTCGGGCACGAAGCCATCAACTGTTTCCCCTTCAGAGGGGAATGCCATGCTTGCGGACAAAAGGGCTACCTTGCTCGAAATTGCACGAACCCTAGACTGACTCGCAACGTCCTACCACTCAACCTGCACCACAAAATGGCCAAGATCGTCGCCCTAACACTCAGGGCCGCGTCTACGCCATGACTCGAGACGAAGCGCTGACATCAGATACAGTAGTGTCAGGTATACTAAAATTCAATAATGTGCCTGCTCGTGTTATTTGATTCAGGCGCTTCGCATATTTTTATATCGGCGGACTTTGCCGCCGAGCACAAATTTCCTGTAATATCATTAGATCTCGACCTTAGAGTAAGCACACCTTCGGGCACACCAATTCTTACAAACTTAGCTTGCACCGGCGGGATTATTTGTATCAGCGGTCAAAAGATCGGTCTGAATGTGATAGTTCTCGACATGAAGGACTTTGACATCATTCGGGGAATGGATTGGCTCGGGCCGTGCAACGCAACCATAGACTGCGCTAAAAAGAATGTCACATTCGCATACCTGGAGTGCCTGAATTCTGCTACTCGTGGTTAGGCGTCGTCGACCTGCATGGTGATCTCCGCAATATCTGCTCGACGGATGCTGTATTCCGGGTGCGAAGGCTATCTAGCTTCCGTTCGAGACATGCGACAGGATGGTACAAACGGAAGAGACCGACGTTGTGGCAGAATTCTCAGACGTATTCCTGGATGAGCTACCCGGCATGCTCCCGATCGAGAAATAGAGTTCACCATCGACACATTCCCCGACAGTCGGCCGATCTCGAAAGCCCCGTACAGAATGGCCCTGCAGAATTGAAGGAATTGAAGGCACAACTTCAGGAATTACTTGATAGAGGGTTTATCCGTCCGAGTGTCTCGCCGTGGGGTGCGCCCGTGCTATTCGTGAAGAAGAAGGATGGATCGATGCGTTTCTGCATCGACTATCGGAAATTGAACAAAGCCACCATCCGAAACAAATACCCCCTGCCCCGCATCGACGACTTGTTCGACCAGCTCCAAGGTACAACGATATTTTCGAAGATTGATCTACGATCGGGTTACCACCAACTCAAAGTCAAGCCAGATGACATGTCGAAGTCTGCCTTCCGCAATCGTTACGGCCACTACGAGTTCTTGGTAATGTCGTTCGGTCTGACAAATGCCCCTGCCGTCTTCATGGATCTAATAAATCGGGTGTTCCGTCCGTTCGTTGACAAGTTTGTAGTAGTCTTCATCGACGACATCCTCGTCTACTCGAAGTATCGAGCGCAACATGCAGAGCATCTGCGGACGGTACTCCAAACCCTTCGAGAGAATCAGTTGTACGCGAAGATGAGCAAGTGCGATTTCTGGCTGAACAGCATCTCATTCCTTGGGCATCATCATCTCGCCGTGGACATCGCAGTCGATCCGAAGAAAGTCGAGGCAGTTGCTGATTGGATACGGACCGCATCAGTTAGCAAAATTTAAGCTTCCTAGGCTTGGCGGGATACTACCGACGCTTCGTGAAGGACTTCACGAAGATTGCATCGCTGTTGACTCGCTCACCCAGAAAGGAGTCGCATTCAAGTAAGACGACTGTGAAGCTTCCTTCCAGGAGCTCAAACAACGGCTCGTTTCGGCCCCGATACTTGCTCTTCCTGAAGGGACGGAGGGATTTCAGATCTTCAGCGATGCTTCTGGCCAGGGCTTGGGGTGTGTGCTCATGCAGCGGGATAAGGTGATATTTTTTGCTTTCCGGCAGTTGAAGCCGCACGAGAAGAACTATCCCACGCATGACCTAGAATTAGTGGCGATTGTGTTTGCATTGAAGATGTGGCGTCACTATCTCTATGGCGTGGCATGCATGATTTATACGGACCACAAAAGCCTCAAGTATATCTTTACCTAAAAAGAATTGAATTTGCGACAGAGGCGATGGCTCAAGCTGATCAAAGACTATGACTTATCAATCGACTACACGCCGGGCAAGGGAAATGTGGTAGCGGATGCGCTGAGCCGGAAGTACTTAGCTTCGTTATGCATCAACGATCGACTGCTGCGTGACTTGGAAGGAATGGGCATCGAACTCCGAGTTCATTTCAGAGACGTAAAACTAGCACAACTGCGGGTGGAATCGAGCCTATGGAGAGGATCAAGTCTGCACAGAAGGACGACCCATACCTGGAGAAGATGCGAAAGCTGATATCGACAGGGAAAGCGTCCGACTTTGCAGAGGACGAGTCGGGAGTGTTGCACGTGAAGGGACAGCTATGCGTACCGGACGATGCAGAACTTACAAAGGAGATAATGTCGGAGGCGCATTATGCAAAATATTCCTTGCATCCTGGCAGCACCAAGATGTATAAGGACCTCCGCGTTGTCTTTTGGTGGCACGGCATGAAGAGGGACGTAGCGTCTTTGTGTCAAAATGTATGGCCTGTCAGCAAGTCAAAGCTAAGCACCAGCGACCGGGCGGGAAGATGCAGAACCTCGCCATTCCAGAGTGGAAATGGGATCACATCACAATGGACTTCGTTGTTGGCTTGCCGAGGACGCCGCGGAAAACGATGCCGTCTGGGTCATCGTCGATCGACTAACCAAGTCAGCGCACTTTATCGCCATCAAAATTACTTAGAGCATCGACCGCCTTGCTTAGATATACCTTGATGAAATAGTTCGGCTGCACGGGGTTCCAGTTTCTATCATCTCTGATCGGGATGGACGGTTCGTAGCATACTTCTGGAGTAGTCTTCATTCAGTACTGGGGACCAACTTGAAGTTCAGCTCAGCTTATCATCCTCAGACTGACGGCCAAATAGAGCGGGTGAACCAAATTCTCGAAGACATGTTATGACTCTGTGCGATTGACTTGAAGTCAAGTTGGGACGTCCATCTACCGCTGGCCGAGTTTGCATACAGCAACAGCTATCAGTCCAGCATCCAAATAGCGCCGTATGAAGCTTTGTACGGCCGAAGTGCAGATCGCCCATTTGCAGGGATGAAGTCGAGGAACGGCAGATACTTGGTCCGGAGCTGGTTGAGCAGACTGTGCAGAAGGTCAAGTTGATACGAGAGAGATTGAAGAAAGCACAAAGCCGGCAGAAAAGCTATGTCGACACGCACCGACGCCCCCTCGAGTTCTCGGAAGGCAACCATGTATTCCTGAATTGATACCTATGCGTGGAGTTTCCAGGTTCGGTGCGAAGGGAAATTGAGCCCAAGATTTGTTGGTCCGTTCGAAATATTAAAGCGAGTCGCCCCGGTAGCTTACCAAATCGCCTTGCCGCCTGCGTTGTCAGAGGTACATGATGTCTTCCACGTATCGCAATTGCGAAAGTACGTGCATGATCCGAGCCATGTTGTGGATTTGGGTAAGCTGGACCTGATGGCGGACTTGTCATATGTCGAAGAGCCGGTACAAATCTTGGAGCGCAAGGATAAACTTTTCCGCAACCGTGCTATTCCCCTCGTCTGCGTCCTCTGGAGGGACCACTCGGTCGAATAGTCGACGTGGGAGCTTGAGTCAGAAATGAAGAAAAAGTTCCCTTCATTGTTCTCGTAGAGGTAGGTTCTATTTTAAGTTTCGAGGACGAAACTTTTCTTAGTTGGTTATGGTTAGTGCCCTGTCCCTACATCGTGCCCCGTACTTGTCCACGGGGCGCGAGAAAGGAACATGTCGCTATCGATTCGGTTGGGACCGATAGGTCGGCGACCGAGTCGATTGAACGGGAACGGTTGAATTAGATCCATTCCCGTTATGGAATGTCTTCTTCGGAGCAGGTTGCGCCTCGAGGATTGACTCTGCGGCTGAGTCGGAAGAGACCTCCCGTTGCTGTGCTTTTCACGCCGCTTGCGTTGGTTTTGGCTTTGTTTTCTGAATGCGCTTTCGTGAATGTTTTCGATGGTTTTTATGGCTTGTATTTCGAACTCGCATTTCCTATCGAACTCCTTGATAATGCAGTATTCTAATCGGTTGCTTGTGCATTTCAGGTAATCGTGTAGGCGACGTCTAGCGCGACCAACAAGTTCTCTCGCGAAGTAAACTCAAGGTGAGTGGCTGACCCTTCTCTTCTCGACCCCTTTTAAGTAAATCGATAGTGTTGATGCAGATGAAAGATTGAATGCAAGGGCACGGGCACGATAAAATGATTGAATTTTTAAAGAGAATGTAGGCTATGTCTTAATAACTAAAAGAAGAAAAAATGGTCTTTGCACGGTCATGGACAACTTGTCGACAAGGTAAAGTTTTCCCGCATGGCAACCCGGGGCCATGGGACCGTTGCGGCCAAAGAGAATCTCATAAGCTGTGCAGGGCACAATGTTAGGCGAGGATTTGTAGCGGGGCTCGCTACTCGTGCTGAAAGGGCCTCGTCTAATAAAAGCTAGAAGGAGTCCACGATGGCTCTTGGAGCCAGTGACCAACACACGAAATATTGCACTTGGTATGAAATGATAACAATTGACAGGGAAGAACATGGTAAGTTTCACAAGGCGTGGCACGGGCTGCCGTCGGTAAGTTTTAACGTAAATTTTACTATGCTTGTCATATGCTTATTTGTAATTCATTAGGATGGTTAGAAACATTCATACTTCAAGTCATTTAAACTCTTCAACCAAATGAGAGCTTGGAACTTAAATAGCCATGCACCAGTACAAGTGTAATGTACTGATCCTCGCTCTCCACGCAGGTACCCCAACCACGAAGGGCGTGCCACTTGAAAGCTCAAGGCGAAGTGAACCCTTTTGAGCCTCGTCAGCGTGTAAAGGCTTGTTTCTGGATTCCTTTTGAAGAAGACCCGCACTCAGTCCAAAAGAAGATGACGACTCACCTCGCCTCGATAGCTGGTAGAAATGTGTAATAGTTTTTGCTTGTAAAAAGAGATGTAATGTATGGAACGACTATCTCATCGACGTTCATTTTGTAAGTCGAGTCATATTGTA
>JANAVB010033820.1:20906238-20956238 GCA_029216955.1 Iris pallida
CCATGCCTACTAGTGTGTGGGTCCACTAGAGTCAAACTACCCCCGGGTCCCCGTTTCAAGTCGGATTGAGTTGAAATTCGAACCCGACTCAAATAACCCCAAAACAATATCATAAATAATAAAATAATATCAAATAATTCAAAGAGGTCAAATGCAAAAATATTCTTAGGCCAAAAATGACATTAAAATATCATAATCACATGGTTAGGCTCTAGGTCAAACAGTCTCTAGGGTTTCACTAGCAAAACGTCAAAACCATAAGTCAGTGATTTAAATAATTTTAAAATGATTTAAAATCACCAAACACCATATCATGAATTAAATATTATTATTAAAATAATTATAAAATCACCAAACTGGGTGCTACATGGGTCCTCCTGGAAGTCCTCACAGGTGTCATCCAGGCCTTCTCCATAGTATGTAGGACAGAACTCCTTAATGTTATATGTAATATTTCAATAGGTCCAGTCAGAACAGGAATGAGCATAATACATCTCACGCAATTCATAATAAGACATAACATGTAATATGCTATAGAGTAAGATACATAAAATACTGAGAAATATATGAAGTAAAAAGATGATTGTAAAGAAATACCTACTATAAGTAAAGAGCTAACAGTGGCTAGTGATGTAGAGTACAAGATAGACATGTGAACGGCTTGAATTTGCACATGAGTAATCTCAGAGTTTGTACATGAGTATACTGCTTTGGAATTGTTCACATGACCATTTATACTCTCCCGTACCCCAATCAGTACACAAAGATCCAGACAAGTTATGTTATTGCACATGATATCACATAAAGGCCCATAAATGGGTGCACATGAATGTATACATGGGGGCTCTGTGAACATGAGAGTACATGAATCACAATAGTGCACATGAATGGTGAAAGCACCAGAGTACATAATGAAATTGAAACGCACATGACATACTGTAACCCGATGCTCCCGAGTGAGGATAACATCTCATGAAGGGATCCATATAGTACCAATCCGTGTTAACAATGTGACAGCATCAAGTAAAGTAAAATAGAGCATAAATATAAATCCTATCAAGTATGAAACGGTCAGAGAATGTACTCGCCTGGTATCCTGAGTATCCGAAGAATATTATGTCCAGACAGAGTAGATGAGTCCTAAACGAGCAACACCGGTCACAACATATCCAGAACGGTAAAACTGAAGATTATAATGCATTTTATATGATTTCTAGGTCATCTAGGTCAAAGTCAACTCTTGGTCAACTCTGGTCAACTACACTAGTCAAACTAGGTCAACTAGGTCAATCCTAGTCCAATCAAGTCTCACTAAGCCTAACCAAGGCTAGTCTAGCACTCACACAAATCACAAAGCTACAAATCATATACATTCATATATATATATAATATATATATATATATATATATATAATATATATATATATACAATGTATATAGGCATACACATAGGAAATCATATATAGGCTATTATGCCTACATACATATACACATAATGTATACAAGGCACACATTTATATTATAGGCATAACTCATCACATTATATGCATACATTATATATAGGCTAACGAAAATATACAAGGCTATACTTGGCCTATCATTCACATCATCATCATCCCTTATATGTATATAGGCTTGCATTCATACATGTCCTTATATTGCATCATATCTAACATGCAAACATACTTGGATTCATACATTGTATATATACCATTCATGCATTGCATTAACCTATACTTGCATACTTCATTGCATTTCAAGCATTCATAAATTGCTTTCATATCCACACATTACCAATATCAATATTATATATTATATATTATATATATATTATTATAATTATATATATATATAATTATATATATATAATATATAATATAATATATTATATATATATAGAGAGAGAGAGAGAGAGAGAGAAAATATTATATATATTAAAAAAAATATATATATATATATAGATAGAGAGAGAGAGAGTTGCGATGTGAACTAGTGTCAAGGTATGCAATATAGGGTAGTAATATAGTGTATACAGTTAACAGAAATGTGTGTGGTGTCCATGTATTTATATATATATATATATATATATATATATATATTATATATATTATATATATAATATATATTATATATATATAAAATATATATATATATATATATATATATACATTATATATGAGAGGTTGCGATGTGAACTAGTGTCAAGGTATGCAATATAGGGTAGTGTAATATAGTGTATACAGTTAACAGAAATGTGTGTGTGTGTCCATGCTTGTGTTATAGGGTTAATTTCATATCAGTTCAGTTTGCAGTAAAGGGGTTTAACAGGGAAAAGGGGTTCACACAAGCCAATAACATATATACTACATCCCAAATTGAAACCAATCACCACTCAGTTAAACATGTGTATCCATTCTCAGATTTTGACACATGAATTGAACTAAACCAAAATCTCAGTTTATATACACAGTTGAATACTTTGAAATCATCACATAACATACTATCAACTAAAACTAAGTTTAAAAAAAATACATATTGAATGTGGTATCAGACTTATCATTCAATTACAATCGAAAATCCAAATTACCAACCTAAACATGAATCCCATTGATTCCCAGATAAGCCTACATAATTCTCAGATTGTACACATGTTTAAACATCATGAATTAACATTATTTAATTAATTAATTTCATTTTAAATTCAGAAAAATAGTGAAGAACAGTAAGTATCAGAAACTTAAGGAAATCCCAAATTCGAATTCAAATTTGCAACAAACATCAAATTGATAGCTAATATAGGTTCGTGCATGTGTAGACATGCTTCACAGTGAGTGTCGTGTCCATGAAGTGGGACACGACGTGTCTAAACATCACAAAACATGAAGACTGCTCACTCACAACGACAGCGTCATGCGGCGAGGATACGGGTTCGTGCACACGACATGACACGTGACACCTCGTGCTCGTGTCCACGTGTTCGCCAGGGTAGGGCTAGAGGGTCGACACCCTGAATCGAGTCCAAAACGTGTCTGTGCATGACACGAATCACGTATTAGTCGAAGGAAATTGCCTGAACAATGTCTGTACAAAATGCGTGCGTGCGTGAGAACGTGTCCGATACGAATCCCCTTGACACGAGGCTTGGGGGCTGACATGTCAGTCATGGCCCCTACCTCCCTGCCAAGTGGCAGCTGCCCACGCATCCTGAGCAAGGAGAAAGCTCCTCGAGCAGTAGGGCACGCGCATGGCTCGCGTGCGAGCGTGTCTATACCCAAATCAGACACGGACACGACACGAGAAACACCCAAGTGCAGCCCGAAATCACTATACACATATAGATCTATCAGTGCAAAAAGATTTAGAAAATAGCACAAAAATTCCATGTGAGGCATTTCATCAAACACCGACAGACACCTACTGATACGTGTCCGATACGGACACAGAAATGAAACCAAATCCTACCAAATTTTACATACAGCTAGGGGACACCTAGATCTATGCATCCATGCAAGGAAATCGAAAATGGAGGTGGTTTGAATAGTTTACCTATTGAGTGTCAACCCAAGAAAAAGCTCAAAAAATAAAGGATCCTACTTGCAACTCCCAAGCTCCAAATCTCACCAAAGCTGAGATTACACACTATCAACAGTAAATAGGCATGGTTAAGATCCTATTGCAAGAGACTAGGGTTAAAAAGGAAGAGAAATGAATAAATAAAAAGAGTTGAAGAATGGACAAACCTTGCTCTTGCCAAAAATAAAAGTGGTGTAAAAAGAGGCAAAAATGATTAAGAGGCATTAAATAGAGGAGGATCCCTAGGCCGGCCACAAATAGGAAGAATTAGCGTTAGGGTTGATGACTAATGGGCCTTGGGCCAAGTGCAAGGCGAAATGGATCAATCTTTTAGTCAAAAACCCTTGCACCTAAAACACTTAATCTCTCTATGAAACTTGGTCCAAAATAAGTCAACTTGGGTCGACTTAAGTTAGACTAGGGTCCACACCATGGTAACCAAGTCACCAAAGTCAAAGTCAACATCTAGGTTAGTCTCTAAAGTCACAACTAGCAAAAGTCAAAAATAACAACCATCACTCAAATAATTCAATTTAAATTCAAAATTTTCAAAATAACCAAAATACCCTCAAGCTAAAATATGGTAGTGACAATGTTTGCTGTTCAAAATACGAGACATTATATCACTGGCCAAACTATTCATGTTATTTCTAGAGTTAACCCTCTCCGGGTCTTGATGAAGAAGCCCAGTACACTCAATTCCAGGCTTGCAACATGGTCCATATTGTTAGCACAATATGATATGGTTTATGTTTCTCAAAAGTCTGTTAAAGGTCAAGCTCTTGCTGACTTTCTGGCAGCTCATCCAATTCTCAAAACGTCTAAACTCTACTATGAGATTCCAGACGGTGCATCCAGAATCGGACCAAAAGGTGCTATTATCACTGGAGTTGGAATCGCCCTCGTCTCACCAGAAGGGTTGGCTATTCAAAGAGCTTATTCTTTAGATAAGTCGTGTTCCAATAATGTGGCTGAATACAACGCTCTGCTCATTGGTCTCCAATTGGCTAAAATTATATATTGAATATCTTGAAGTATATGGAGATTCTAATCTGATTGTTAACCAAGTTAGAGGCACATATGAAGTTCGACACGAAGATCTTATCCCATATCATAAAGCAGCAATTAGGCTGGCTACATCTTCAAGGGTTTCTTCATTGAATATGTACGTCGGGCATGCAATACGGAGGCTGATGCATTGGCTAATCTGGCAGTTGTATTAGCAATCCCAGTGAAAAGGCAACAGATGATTGTCATCACTAATAGACAGTTATTTTGTATTGAGAATAACTCAAATATTGAGTTCAATAATTCAACTAAAATCAATGTGGTTAGTGAAGATTGGAGAGCTCCTTTCATTGACTTCGTGGTACATGACATTTTACCTGAAGATTCTGTAGGAACGAAGTTGTAAAGCAGAATACTCAGAGGTGGTGAATAGAGTAGGCAGCGGAATATTGCTAATTAAAACTTGTTAGCAGTTAGATCACAGAAATAATAATACACAAGTAATAACTCTAAAGAAAAGAGTGATCAGAAGGCAAACGGAAACACAGAGATTTATACTGGTTTCTCTCTTGTGAGGACTAGTCCAGTTGGAAGAACTCTAACTTCCAGTTGAATCCACTATTGGAAAATCCTGCAAGTTTTCATACGAAGTCCTTGCAACTTCTATATAAACGAGCTTTGATATGAAGAACTCGACCAACTTCAGTTTTAAAGTGTCTTTCTTCAATCAAGCCTCTGATTACAATTTCTTTGAAATCTTCTAGACTGTACCGTACCGACAAATTGACCAGAGAATTATAACTGGCTTAGGATTTGAAAATGAAAGCTTTTTAGAACTCTTTGGAAGAAAATAAGCTTTTAGAAGAGAGAAGATGAAAGTGAATGAGTTATTTTAAATCAGAATTCCTCTCTATTTATAGTTTTTCCAAAGATAGAACTCTGACAGAATTCGGACAGAATTCGGACAGAACTCTTTGTAACAAACCGCAACTGAAGGAGACCAAGTTCAAAATCCAACGTTCACATAACGTTTACCTTGGCCGAACTCTGGTCGAGTTTTGTCAGGGTTGGTCAGATAAATTTTATGAAAAATGTTTTTGGCTTTTTAAAAATCTTTCAGAAACTTTTTGTAAATAGCATATATTTTTCAAAATATAGGTCGTTTTAAAAACGATAGGACAGTTTTGATAAACGATTTCGGATAGCCAATTTGACAGTACGACTTGGTGTACTATATTCCTAGACTCAATAAAAATAAAAATTACATTGCGTAAGGAAATACATTCTTGAGTGGCAAACATAGCTTCGGTCTTGAACTGAGTAGATATCCAATCTTTATCAGTGTCCAAAATGTCTTTAGTAAACATCTGAATAGTTTCATATATCGAGACAGAGTTTGATCAATTATTAAAATCAGGTTTGACCATGACCAATGGGCCAAAAATCTTCCATATTTTGATAATTGACAAACCTTGACCGATATAATATTTGGTCTTTATCAAATCAAAATTATACCGATATAATGAATTGTAGCAAAAAAATTATTCATGACCTGTATTCATGAAGATGTTAGATCTTTATTTCTCTCCCGTTGTCAGTTAGCAAAATAATTGCAAAGAGAAAGCTCCCCCGCAATATATGTAAGTTACAATCAGTAAAGAAATACAAAAAAATATGAATAAAAATATTCAACACAGGCATGGTATAAATATCACAGACAAAAAAAGATAAGCAGATAATAATTGTCACAGGCAATGTAAATGGAAATACAAAGATAATGCTATAATAAAATCTGAACTGAAGATGCTAAACTAAAGCATATAACATGTCCATAAAGTGGTCACAAATCATAACCAAATAACAAAGCAGAAGTACTGATACTAGCTTGGAATGTCGGAGCATTTCCAAGTAAACAAAGACAATAAACTCAGTCTCAATAGAATGACAAATCAAAAATCATCCTCATCATCGTCGTCATCAACTGCAGTGCCAGCATGTCCAGATGTGCCAGCTCCAGATGTGCCAGCTCCAGAGGTGTGTGTGAGTAGCACCAGAAGTACGATACCAATCGTAAGCGTTCCCTGGTTGGAACAGAGAGTGGACCGCCTCATCATCAATGCGGTAACCAGATACAGAAGGGTCTCTAGGAAGAGCTAGCAGAATGACCCGTCTGAGCAAATATGAGATCGACAAATGAGTTGGCAATAGCCTGGAACCGAGTCACGTCACGGAACTCATGTTTCCTGAAAGTGTCAACAAAGAACGTCTGCAGATCCAATAGGTGCTGATGAACCCTCAAAAGTCATAGGGTAAGACTGAGGAGGAACAGGTGCAGAAGGAGCAGGTGCAGGAGGTGGAGGAGCAGTGGCAATGCTGCGACGAGAAAGTTTGAGGAACTTGGGCTCAGGGTCCAGAGCACAAGTGGATAAGTCTATGTCAAAACGCTGAAAGATGCGTGGGATAAGTATCGCATAAGAGAGGTTGCGGTCTCTTCCGCGACATCTAGCCATCATTTGAATGATAGTCTTAGGGGCATAAAAAATCCCTTAAGAATGTGATATAGGGCAGAAAGTTCTAGTGCAGTGACATCATCTTTTGATGTGGATTTGGAAAGTAGAGTGGAATAGATGATATGATGTAACTCGTAGTTAAACAAGTTCAAGTTATTGGCCTTGAACTTTTCAGGACGAGCACGTGCGGGCGCCCAAAGCTCATTCTTGAAACTAACAAGAGTCGTGCCCTCGGGAAAATTGAAGTCGCACTACACCAAAATGGTTATTTTGGAACGGAGAAATTCCGTTCCAAAAAATTTCTGGAACACTTTTATTCCATGCCTATTTTTGGGCTGCCAAAATTCTTGGAACGGAATAAAAGCGTTCCAAGGAAGATTATTGGAACGCTTTATATGCGTGCCAGTGTTGGAACACCTATAAAGTGTTCCTAATAAAGGGTTCCAAGGGATGATTTTTGGAACACATTACATACGTGCCAATGTTGGAACACCAATAAAGTTCCTAATATGGAACATGTCAAATTAATTTCTGCGTTCATACTGGAACGGATATAATGGGTTCCAGTATTGGAACGATTGAAATGTATTCCTATTAATTTCTCAGATTCTTTAAAATACCATACCAATAATCTGAATTTATATATAGATTTTATAAAACTAAAATGAGTATATTGGAAGTAAACAAATATCATAGCACAAGTACACACAAAATATGTAAAGATAAATCTGCATTGACCAATGAAGTCAAAATGTCTTACATAATATTGTATTATGTTTAATGTACAATTTTTCTAAACTACGATTCTAACAAAATGTCCTAGTGATGTGAAAATAGTTTGATCTTTTCCTCGTTCTTTTTCTTCCCCATAGCTAATTCTCCATCTCTTTGTGATCAAACTCTTTCATTGTTGGGGGACATTGGGCCTGCAAAGACAAAAGATCAAAAAAAATTAGTCGAGGAAAAATCATAAAAGAACGAAGTGTAACTATGCAAATCCATCCCAACTTTCCAAATAAAATATATATTCACATGTTGAGGTTATATTCAATGTTTAGAATATACATGGAATATGTACACGGAAAAAGAGGCTTTGACAAATAGACATGGGATATCAGTAACAATTGCTCCTAAGAGAAGTCATAGAGTAAGATGCACATGAACTTGCAGCAAATATTGTGCCATAACACCAACAATATCTACAATAAGAAGAAATGACAATTTATTGATAGAAGAGAGTTGCATCATTTTATGATCCAAAGAAACTCAGACCTGTACAAACGTGTACAAACACTTTAACCTGTACAAACCTGTACAAACTCAGAAACATGTACATACTCAGACCTAAATAAA
Source organism: Iris pallida (assembly GCA_029216955.1). Lineage (NCBI taxonomy): Eukaryota > Viridiplantae > Streptophyta > Magnoliopsida > Asparagales > Iridaceae > Iris > Iris pallida. Next base: position 20,914,683 of record JANAVB010033820.1, read on the forward strand.
ATATGAGCCGAAAAAAAGTTTCATCATCATTTATCAAAATGCCTCCTTAGTTTTAACCCTCCAAAACAACGAAAGGAAAAAAAACCCCAAAATTCCACATTTTATGTACAATCCAAGCACTGCACAGATTAATGGTATGTCCCTCTGCCCCTGTCCCCATAAAGCACCATCATTAGAATTTATAACGAATAAAAGGGTCAGTCACCCACTCACTCACTTGCTGTCTGTCCCCCATTGAGTCATGAAAATTAAAGTGCTGCTGATGCATCAAATCAAGAGGGACCAACATCAGGTGTAATAGTTGTTACTAGTAGGAACCTTCTTCTCATTTGAATGGATAGGGGAGATGGACTACCATTGATTGCAAAAATTGTGTGTTCATGTATGCACAAAATTAGTATCAGCAGTAGTGATGAACAATGAACATGTAAGAATCATGTTTGTGGCTTGAAGCCAGAGAAAAAGATCAAACCAGGATATCATAACAAACTAACTTGCAAGTAAAAATGCCGGTCTTAAAAGGTCAATACAAGTAAACCAAACAGGTTGTCCATTTATACAACTGGATTCCAAAAAGAGGAACTAAAACAATACATTTAACCATAGTTTATGGTATCGGCCGATACGGCAAGTCCCGATCCAATACCGATACTTGACCGATACCAACATTAGGGATCTCCTTTCCAGTTAATTCGGCAAAGAAAATTGAACGAAAATGACCAATGAGCAAAGGTGGAGAAGTATAGTAAGGTTTTAAAAACATGTAAAAGAAGAAAACTTATCTATCGCAAGTAAACCAATTGGCAAGGGTGACTACTATTTCATTCAATTTCAAAGCTACTAAGAAACAACACATGAAATACTTAAAATTATGCCAAAATGTATAGAATATATTTTCTAAATTTTTAATAATTTATTAATAATTATTTGCATCCCGATATGCAAAATTTCGAAATTCCAATCCGAAACCGCCGATACTACCGATACCGATACTTATAGGAAAGGTCCGATACCGATTCCGATATCGATACTGCGAACCTTGCATTTAACAGCAATAATCAACAATGCTGTCATGTGTCAATGCACCATCATGGAGGGAACCTACTTTATCCATTCTAGTCCATAGCCAGGTAGTTAGTCCCTTACATAATCCACAAGATATAATATCTTGCTGAAGTGAGACAGTTAATATTTGTAAAGTATTCACTCTAATTCAAATTCTATTGAAGTTCTGGGGGTCAAAAGTGGAGAAGCCTAGAAACGAAACAAAACAAAACAAAATGGATGCATGGGAGTGGCATCAAGCCATTAGGCATCAGCATGGACCAAATTACAGCTATTCAGATCCTTGATAGTGAAGTATGTCAAAGGCACAACTGAGAGACATAATGGAGAAGCCTAGAAATAAAAGTGGGTCCGTGAGAATAATATCAACAAGAACAGTCTCATGTCAGGGGTATCCGCATGGGAAAAGTGTAGTCCTTCAGTTACATTTATTGTTAAACAAATGTAACCATTTCCTCCTTTCACTCATTCTGCACAGCTACAACATTCTAAGAACTCACCTTCAGTATCAATAAAGCATTACTAGAATACTTTCACAAACCCAAAAGTGCAAAGAAACTCTTGATCGTAGAAACTAGTGATTTGAATCTAGGATGGAGTGGTGTGATAAATGATTTTAATCATTATTTCTTAGTGATAAGGCTAACTTTTACCAAATCAAGGAATAAAAAGATTCTGGAAAAGGAACTAAATAGTAACTTAGGATTAAGAAAGAGACTAAAATCAGTATCGAAAGTGTAATGCTTCTTGAGAAATTTTCAGAACAATGAGCAGTAAAAACCAGTTTTCATCAAATTTAAGGCAAAAAAGCAGGATCAGAATGTAGTACTATAAGCAAGAATACAAGAATATGATGAATTGTATGTGTGTTGTGGTGAAATAGAAGGAGAATGATAGATATGAAGAAGTCTGAGTTTCCAGCAAAGTACATATGTGAGAAGTTGTGAGCTACTTGAAGAATCTCCTTACATATGTCAGAAAGAATAGAAGAAAAAGGATTTTGATGAATATAGGGATAGCAAAGCTAATGCTTGAATTGTGTTTTTTTGTATGTACCATGTTTGATGTATGTGTTGTGTGCGTGTGTGTCTCTGTGGGTGTGTTTGTGTCTGAGGAGAGAGAGAGAGAGTGTTTGTGATGATCGGCTTATTAAGCTAATCTGTCTCAACTGAGTCAACTCTTTCACCCATGTAAAAGGCTTCTTACAAGAAAATACCAGAAACATTCCAGTGTTAAAAGACGTTGACACAACATAGGAAAATTTTGGCAGAACAATGATTTTCAAAATCTGTAAGTAGCATCCAACGGTTAGTAAAGATATGAAGTCCATTCATTTGGAATCTGAAGTTCCACAGTCGAGATTCTCTTAGTGGTCTGCTGGATGGCCCAGACCTCTCCTATTTCCAATCTATCATGTAACCCAGCTTTCCATCCTAAAAAAGTTGGATCAGAACATTCACCTACCTTTATATCTTAAAATTTATAAAGGCTCCACGATTAACCAAGACTTTCTAATAAGCTACAACTTCAACATATGATAATGGTTACAATGTGCTGATAAGATTGCATTATGTCGATCTTCAACATGACTGAACCATTATGTTAGATACTAATTATTGTTGTACTTACCTTTTCTTTTTAATTTGTTTTTCTTACTTTACTGAATTGACTGGAAAGAGACCCAACTTGGGATCAGACATTACAAAACCAATACGATATGGCCATATTATCATACCTCCAAACATCTTTCCAAGAGCTGCCTACTCCTTGGATAATCCCCATTCCTATAATGCCCAACAGCCAAAAGATAAAGCTTCTCTCTCGTTTGGAGTGGGCTATTAGAACTGTTCAAAGTGGCTGCCACAACAAAAGTTAGCTCAAAATAAGGGCGCTAGAGCAATTAACAAAAAAACATAAAAATAACAAGATAAAGAGCATCTCTTATAATGCAGCATCTGAAAGAGATCACATAGCTGGCACTCAAAACTAATATTGGTGTCAGAATTTTAATACGCCACCTTCAAGCATAGCTATTCCACGGTTCACATCCTCTGGTTGTCTGGAATGAACAAGCGGATAACCTCATAAGACTGGCATTCTTAGTTTCTTCATTCCCAATCTCAGCAACCTCTTTCTCACAACCCTGCATGCATGCACCATTAAAATAAAGTTCTGCATGACCACATAGCATGAGAGTTGAAATGAGAGAAAATGGATACAAGATGTGCACTTTAATCAATAAAATTAGCAAGTGCTAAAAAAACACTGAATAAAGCTGAAATGATGACATAATACTAGTAAATAGAATAAATTGTCAAATATACCATACTAATAGTGGGAGGGAGACAATCTTCTTAACATCCTATGCAATAGGAAGACAAGTTGAGATTGCTGGTAAACTCTTAACATCCTAAACTTTTGTGTTCCTATATATAAGAAATCAATAAGCTTCTATAATTGAGACAAGGTGTGGCAATACATTATTATTCCCACCCCCCACCCCCAAAAACACCCTCTGGTCAACTGGAACCAGAATCAAGCACAGGAAGCCTGCAGTGGTAGCTGATAGACTTATCAGTAAGGCTCTACTAAACTGAGATTAGTAAAATTGTGTTCTTATTTCTTAGTATACTTGGAACAAAGTAGGTTTTATCAACATCTTTTCCTCCATAAAAGTGCAAAACTATGTAGAAAGAGATCGAGGTGTCGTGTCCCTGCAATATAGGTGAGCAGAATGAAAAAATACACGACAGTTGTGAAGGATCTTGCATACTTCGGTGAGACAGCACCGATATTGGGCTTCCAGGAGTCTCTCCTTGATAATGCATATCAAAAAGGACAACATACCTGCTGCAAGTATATCATTAAGTCGCTAATCAAACTTTAACAACCACCCTTAATGGGCTTTGCAAGTATATCACTAAGTCGGGTTGTAAATGTAGTGGATATATAGCAACACTGGTGCCACCACACTTGTTGAAGAGGAGAATATAGTGTAGAAGCATTTCAGAACCAAACAACAGTAATTTGGCAGAATCACTGGTATTCCTAGCACAATTGAAGTACAATTTGGATTCTCAGTCCGTCTCAAGTTGCATATTGTAGCACACAGTATTTGTCAACTATGATTTTCAACTAGATACTTTAAAATAACCTAGATTTGGGACAAGTAAAAACTTCAGATTTAAAACAATAATAGTTATTTTTACAACATAATGAAAGCTTCCAAACATAAGATCTTTGATCCACTGCAGTAGGTAAATGAGTATAAGAAACTAATATGCAATTGAATATACAACTATCATATTCACGTCCTTGCAATGAGGAATAAGGGCCCAAATGATTCTCTATGAATAAAGTGAAAATGATTCACCTTAGTTGCAAGCTATCTCTATCATTGACCCTCATCATAAGCCCGACCACTACGACCACTAGATCTTGTCTCAAGGCTTTCAGGCAAAGATCTCAAGTCAAATGGTAAATTCTTGTGGTATTTACCTTGAACAATAGACCACTCACATATAATTCTTGTGGCAAATACAAAGTCAGGGATAGGAGTACCTAGGAAACTCTCGTAGGTCTTTTAATGTTTTTGTTGAGACAAACAATTCTTCATCGTTTCGTGAAGCATCATCTCCAGCAATCTCTACATCACACAATGTGCTTGGCTTATCTCTATTAGTTTGATCGACAACCAAACTAGGCTCGCAAATGAAGTTGGCTCTTATATCAGCATCTTTTACAGTCTATAAGCAATCATTCAGAATAATTTGGTAAATAGTATGGCATTATGACATATCAATCCAATATCTAGACAACACGCTTTTAAATCTAATTTTTCATGTACATAGCTGATTGGATTAAAATATAATCATAACTAATATAACAAACTAGAGAAAACAAGACCTCTCTGTAATCAATGGTTTCCCAGCATATGTTTCAACATGTATTAGAAGATCATTTTCAAATCAAGAGCAACAAACCACAATGGAAAGCTAATACCTTTTATAGTCAAACCAAGAATCAGAGGTAGGTACTCATCGAGAGCTTGTTGGAGTTCCAAGACATATGACAGAACTACGAGACCTAACAGAGCATTCAGTCAAAAAGACAATTTGAATCTAAATATATGAAGTTAATGCAAGGTAAAAATTATGAAACTATTTATACCATTACTCTCTGCTTATGAAACAATCCAACTCTGAATCCCAGAGAGCCTATCGATGATGTCTTGAGAGACTAATCCTCTAAGGGGGTGAAGGAAATCAATGGCAGTGGGGATTTGGAATGATGTTCTCGTCATCTGTAAGCATCAGGACACAAATAGAGAAGCCTGCCGGGATCAATACTTCCCTAATCCTAGTTTCATGATCATCCATCCATGGACTGGTCGACTTCCATGGAAAGAAATATGCACATATTCCAAACATGAAAAAATTAAGAAAACCCTAAATTAGGAGATGGAGATGGGGGAAGGACCTCCTTCTTGTTGTGTTCGTCGACGGCGAAGCGCGCGAGCTCTTCCACCTCAGGCTGTCCTCGACGTCCTTGGTCTCACGGACTCCTTCGAGCTCCTCGACCTCGAGGCTGTTCAGTTCTTCTCCACCTTCGTTGAAAGTGGCAGGATAGGGTTCTAGGGTTAGTGTTTGGGACGAGTTAGGGTTTAGGATTTAGAAGGACGAGAAGACATTTTTGGGGTTCTCTTATCTCTAAGAGGAGAATGAGAAGAAGAAGATGATGGATTAGGGTCTCAGAGGAGAGATTTGGGGTTTTCCCTGTGGTTTTTCATTCCTGCCAAAGAAGGAGATTTGGGGATGGGAGTATGTGTGCCAGATTGGAGAAAAATGGACTAGACGCTTTGTTAAGGTCACGTGAACTAAATGCTTATAATTTCAACCGATTTTGGAACGGTTTATATGTGTTCCAGAATAAATATTTTTTATTAAAAATAAAAGAAAGTAATATTTGGAACATTTTTTAATTTGGCACGCTTTTTGTCCGTTCCGAAACCTAGGCACACTAATTAGGTGTTCCAGATTGAAATACACCTAGTGTTCCTAATTAGCTATTTTGGTGTAGTGTCGGTGATGTCATCGAGAGGGGCACCTTCGTTTGGAACACCAAAGATTTCCGCTAGCAACACATCATCGAACTCGATATTGATCCTGCCAACACGAGTTCTTGCGGTAAAAGTGTCTAATACGAAGTTACAATAGAACAATCTAAGGGCATTAGTAGCTATAGAAAATTATAGGATAGCAAGATGGTGTAACCCTAATGCCTAAAAGAATGGACGGTGTTCAGGAAATACAGTTCATTTAATCGGAGAGCCGGTGCATATAGTGCGTATAGCAAAATTGGCATAACAAAGCAATGCTTGGTCATGAGTTTTGAAGTAAAACTCATCCGATACACCATCATCCGATTGGACCAGGAAAAATAGAGAATTCGTGTTCGGATTAGAAGACGAAGCCTCTTCACTGGCATGGGTCTTTCTTCCTCTTGAAAGGATTGAATCCCTTAGGCATTCTTTCCCAAAACTAAGAAATCCTAAAAATTTGAAAGTGAAGGAGAAAAGGAATTATACCTTCCGAGAATCAAGTATGTTGTAGAGGACACAATTCTCTGCACGAATCCAAATTTTGGATGGAAATCTCAACGTAGATTGGAAGAAAAGGAGTGGAGAATTGCTAGGGTTTGGGGTGTTCTTCGGCTGCTGCTGCTGTGATGAGAAATTAGTTTGGAAGTGATGAAGAGGAGAAAGCCTCGGGTTCTGGTTTTAAAAACTCATACAACACCAACAGAACTCTGGCCGAATTCGGACCGAACTCGGGCCGAATTCGCCTAGGGTTCTCCTCGTTTTTTTGTAAAATTTATGTGGGCCATATCCTTTTCATCAACTCATTTCAAATATTTAATTCAAAGTTTAGTAATTTTAAATTTCAAATAATATAATTAATATTATTTCATAAATTAATTTTCTTTACTCAGCATCTGTTTCAGATTAGCTGTAGGAGTACTGTTCCAGCTAACGGAGGTTCACCGGGAGAACACTTAAGTACCGCTTCGCTTCGACCGTAGTCATGGTAACCGACAGACTCTTTTAGGCTTGTCTCAAAATAGTTATTGAGTATTGAATAAATTAAATAATAAAACAAAATTAATTAATATTATTGACATCTAAAATTCCTAATTCTCGACGTAAATAATTGAAACGATCTTCCGCTAGAGGTTTATGAATATGTCAGCCAATTGATTCTGTGTGTCTATGTATACGAGGTCTATATCTCCATTTTGTTGATGATCTCTAAGAAAATGATGTCGAATCTCGATATGCTTAGTACGAGAGTGATATACTGGATTATTAGTCAAATTAATAGAACTAGTGTTATCACAAAAAATGGGTATGTGTGTGAAATGCAATCCATAGTCTTCTAAAGTTTGCTTCATCCATAAAATTTGTGTACAACAACGTCCTGCGGCGATATACTCGGCCTCGGTTGTTGATAATTCGACAGAATTTTGCTTTTTGCTAAACCAAGAGACTATGAATTTTTCTAGAAAATGACATGTGTCGCTGGTACTTTTTCTTTCTACTTTACATCCGGCAAAATCAGCATCAGAATACTCGATTAGGTCAAATGACGTGGTTTTGGAATACCATAAGCCGACAGAAGAGGTGCCTTTAAGGTATCGGAAGTTACACTTAACTGCGCACAGGTGAGATTCCTTAGGATTGACTTAAAAATGTGCATACAAGCAAACACTAAACATAATATCTGGTCGACTAGAAGTTAAGTACAGTAAGCTACCGATCATATCTCGATACTTACGTATGTCGACGGGTTTGCCTTGTTCATCAATATCAAGCTTGGGTGAAGTCGCCATTGGAGTGCTAAGTGGTTTGACTGCTTCCAGGTCGAACTTCTTTAATAGATCTTTTGTGTACTTTGCTTGATTTATGAACGTCCCATTGTTGGTTGTTTGATTTGCAGTCCGAGAAAGAATTTCAGCTCTCCTATCATGCTCATCTCAAACTCATTCTGCATACACTTTGAAAAGTCTTGACAAAGAGATTCATCACTGGATCCAAAAATAATATCATCTACATAGATTTAAATCAAAAGAATATTGTTATTCAAAAATTTTATAAACAGTGTAGTGTCAACCTTTCCCTTTGAAAAACCGTTGTCAAGTAGAAAAGAGCTTAGATGATCGTACCAAGCATGAGGGGCTTGTTTTAAACCGTATAAGGCTTTCTTCAACTTGAAAACATAATTAGAATTTTAAAATCAGTAAAACCTGCAGGTTGAGCTACATAAACTTCTTCTTTTATAAAACCATTCAAAAATGCACTTTTAACATCCATTTGAAATAACTTAAAATTATGAAAATATGCAAATGCACATAACATGCGAATGGATTCTAATCTCGCAACTGGGCATAAGTCTCGTCGTAGTCGATACCTTCTTCTTGATTGTATCCTTGAGCTACGAGTCGAGCCTTATTACGAGTCACTAAACCATTCTCGTTCAGTTTGTTTCGAAATACCCAACGGGTGCCAATAATCGGATGATCAATAGGCTTGGGAACAAGTTCCCAAACTTGATTCCGTTCGAATTGGTTTAATTCCTCTTGTATAGCATCTAACCAAAAATTATCACTACATGCTTCTTTAATGTATTTGGGTTCAAGCTGTGAAACAAAAGCAACACAAGAAACTATATCTTTATTAGAGAACGAGTACTTACACCCTTGGTAATCTCACCAATTACCAAGTCCTTTGGATGATTTGCCAAGAATCTCATCTCTTTTGGCGTAACCTCAGGATTGCTGGTTCTGACTTCTTTGCTTGAAAGTTCTGCATCTTTGTGTGAAAGTTTTGCAATAGCTATACTTGGTGTAATCACGTCTTCATTGTCGTCATCGTCTGAATGTTGATTTAGTTCATCAAACTTGACATTAATTGATTCTTCGATGATCATGGTTCTCTTGTTGAAGACTCTGTGCCCTTTGCTCTTTACTACATAACCTAAAAATATACTTTCATCGGCCTTTTCAACAAATTTACTCAGATTGCCTTTAGTATTAAGAATAAAGCATTTACAATAAAAAATCTTGAAATATGAAACAGTGAGTGTTCTATCAAACCATAGTTCATAGGGAGTCTTCTTCGATATAGGTCGAATTAGAACCCTATTGAGAATATAGCACGCTGTATTGACAGCTTCAGCCCAAAAGTATCTAGGTAGACTAAACTGGTTCAACATTACTCTAGCCATTTCCGATAGAGTCCTGTTCTTACGTTCCATAACTCCATTTTGTCGTAGAGTCCTAGGGCAGGAAAATTCATGTAAATAACTGTGTGTGTCACAGAATTGCTTGAACTCTGCATTCTCAAATTTATCGCCATGATCACTACGAATGCGAGTAATCATGAAATCTTTTTCATTCTGTACTTTCTCGCAAAAGGTGATGAATTCTGACAAAGCATCGTTCTTGCGTGCAAGAAAATATACCCATGTGTATCTAGAGAAATCATCTACAATGACAAATGCATATAACTTACCACCTAGACTAGCAATTCTACTTGGTCCAAATAAGTCCATATGCAACAATTGTAGAGGTCTAGTAGTACTTACAACGTTCTTAAATTTAAAGGCAGATCAGGTAGCTTTGTTCTTTTCACATTCGCTACATACCGTATCCTTCTTGAAAGATATGTCCGGTAAGCTGCGTACCAACTTCTTTGTGGATAGTTTTAAAATTGTGTCCATGTTTGTATGACCGAGTCTCATATGTCATAGTTTACTCTCAATTGCTCTTGGCCATCAAGCATCTACCTGCTTTGTTAGCATCTTCTAAGAGATAAAAAAACATATATGTTGTCTTTCTGATACCTTCAAAGATAGTACTACCAGTTGAACTATCAACTATAGTACATTTGTCTTTGACAAAGTTAATGCCATAACCGTGATCAGCTAAATGGCTTATGCTGAGCAGATTATGTTTTAACTCGGTAACTAAACAGACATCTTTAATCACAGGATAGGGAGCCTTACCAATGTTACCGATACCAATTATGTATCCTCTTAAATTATTACCGAAGGAAACGTATCATTCTTTATTCTTCTTCGACAGTGTTGCGAATAATGAAGCATCACCGGTCATGTGCCGTGAGCAATCGCTGTCGAAGATCTATTTGTTTCTAGCATGTGAAGGGCGTTCCACCTATAAAATAATTGAAGATGAAACTCTTGGTACCCATTTCTTGTAGGGTCCTGACAGGTTAGTTTTGGTATCCATGCATAAATATTTAAATCTACTAACTTTCTGATTCTACATGCAGAGGATATATGACCAATGAGGCCACAATAATGACATTTTGCATATTGAGTGTTAAAAGTTGTGTGAGGTGCATGATTGGTAGGTTTTGGTTTTCTAGTATAGAAAAATGCATGCCTATTAGTCTTCTTGGGCATAGGTTTTGTATGGTTTGGTATGACAGTGTTTGGTTTGGGTGTGTTCTGATGATTCGATAATTGACACGTGTTAGAATATAAAGCAGCAACTTCAGGCCGTTTTTCTAAACTAATTTCCAACTTTTTAGAGGTTTCATATAATCTAGTATAGTCAGATGTAAGTGTTTCCATTCTGACTTGTGCATATTGGAGACTCTTTCTCTCCTTAGATAAGTCTTCCTTTAGCTGGATGATAGTTTGGTCTTTTCTTCGGATAACTTGATAGTGTCGTGTAACAACAGCTTAATAGATGAAAGCTCACCAGACTCAATAGAAGAGTCATTATTTCTAACATCAGCTAATTGGTCGGTAAGTCTTCCTGTCTCACCTTTGTACTCTTTAAGTACCTCCTTAGAGGTTTCATATTTACTACGCAGTTTCCTGTAGTCATTTAACAGGTCACTGAAAGCCTCTCCTAATTGCTCAAAGGTGAAATCATCATAAGGATCAATGTCACGACCCGTACCCAGTTTTCGGACGCAAGCTCGTGAGCAAGCCAGCTACGTATCGAGCGGACTCCAGCCCGACTCGAGTACGTATAAGCTGTCCAGAGTAGGGTATCATGTCTAATCTAGACTATATCTCAATCCACAGGAATCATATAAACAAGAATGAACAATTATGGGTCATGGTCTGCAGCCCATTAGCATATTATCCGATTAGACTCTAAGAATGATATGAGTCTATAAAATAAGCATAATATATCATGGTACTGAATATAAAGCACGAGAGGATAATAAAGAAATATCACAAGCAAATACATGTATCATGTATCGCAATCCTCTACCATCCCGCTCTGCTAACTAACTCCATACAATCGCTAACCTGAAGAGATCATCAGGTCCTCAGAGGACTAGCAAGATACATAATATACAAGCCAACATGTAACAGTACAAATATACAAAGAAGTAAGAAACAATCAAGGATATCCAACGAGACCAAATGAACTAAGACACAAGATCTAAACACAAGGATCCTAAGACACTGGCATGCCATACTAGAAATAGCTAATAGGTCAAAGCTATAGACAGCAGTCAAGGCAAGCACTCACAATCTATAGTGTCTCAATCGCAGTCAAGGCAAGCACTCACAACCAAAACGGTAGCCAATCCTAGTCAAGGTAAGCACTCACAATCTATAGAATATCAAAGTTAAGTCCTACTCAAGTCACTACTAAAATATCATGTAATAGCGACGTAATTTAGCGACGGCAAGAAATGACGTCGCTAGTTATGAAATATAGTGACAGCTTTATATACACGTCACAAAACGTCGCTGCCTAGCGACGTTCCGCGACAGGGGTTTACTACATCGCTGTATAGCGACGTTCAGCGACATATTATTAGCATATGTTGCCAATTTTGCGACGTTTAGCGACTGCAACACTTGACGTCGCTAATATTTTACTTAGGGCACACCATTTTCTTCTTTCCCCCTCACTCTCACATGAAAATTCTAATTTTCGTTTCCTTCTTTCCCCCCCGACGACTCCCTCCCCCTCTGTCAGTGCCCTCCCACCCCCGGCGACCCCCTCCCCCCCGGCGACTCCCTCCCCCTCCGGCGAGCTCCTCCTCCTCGAGATCCTCCTCCTCGAGCTCCTCCTCCCCCAATCCGAACTCCTCCTCCTCTTCCTCAGGTAAACCCTAACCTAACTCCTCTCCCTCCTCCTCTTCCACGGACACACACACACGGACACACATCGTGTCCCCAAAGACTCGTGTCCATTGGATTCGTGTCGAGTGAGAAATCACTCTCGTACTGGTTCACACTAGGTTCGTACACTGTGTCCAGTTTTGGATGTGTTGAGTTTGGTTTGTTTTTGGACACATTGTGTCGAGTATTTGGACACGAGTTTGGTTTGGGAGACACGTACATACATGACACTTGTATATGCACACTTGACACTATACACTCTCTATCTCTCTAGTATATAAATACATAACTTGTTGAATGTATATATTGTGTCCCCTTGGTTATAGCCTAGTATATGTAAATATCTTAACCTATATATGTATGCCTATATATATATATAGTAAATATATAGGTAGTTGTGTGATTGATGGCTTGTTTAGATGTGGTAGTGTGGTAGTATGGTAGTGTGACTGTGAGTGAAGAGGGATATTGAGATAAGTGTTAGATTGTGTGTTTGTGTGTGTGTGTTTGAGAGTGAGAAAGGTGAGATGGATTTAGATATGTATCCATAAGTTAGTATCCTAAGTTAGATATTTAGGATAGTATCCTAGGCACTAATTTAATATCTTGTTTAGGATGTTAGTATCCTAGAGTTAGATAGGTGAGTTAATATCTTAGGATACTAGAAGTTAATATCCTAGATAGGTTAGTTAGTGTCTTGGATAGGTTAGTTAGTATCCTATTTATCCTAGATAAGTTAGTATCCTAAGTTAGATATCTTAGGGTAGTTAGATTATGCTATTATCTTGAGGGTATCAAGATAATAGGATATTAGGATATGGGCTAGAAGTTAGTACCCTAAGTTAGTACCCTAAGTTAGTATCTTGGCTAGAATTTGGTATCCTAGGATAGTTAGATATCCTAGTATCTTAAGAGTATCCTAGATTAGTCTATGGTAATAGGATACCCTATAAGGTATATCTCTATGTAAATATTAGAGTATCTTAGGAGTGTTGGTATATTGTTAGAACGGTAGAGTTAGTATCCTAAGGTATCTAAGGTATTAGCAAAGTAATGAGAATTACCTATTGCCTAAGGATAAGGTATTAGCTAAGGTAATGGGTATGATGTTAAGGCAGGTGGATAGATACTAGCCTAAGGTAGCTGGTAATATCTATTAGAATAAGGTATTGAGTTATCTACTAGCCTAAGGGTAGGATATTACTAGGATATGATATTATCTAGTATCTAAGGTAAAGTGGATGTTAAGGTATTAGTTACCTAGACTAAGATATTGAGATTCCAACTTAAGGTATTGGTATTGGGATACTAATAGCGATAAGGTAAAGGGTACCTTGGTAGGTAATGAATAGAAATATGATATTTGACTTAGATTTGACCTTGTTTGACCAAGGTTGACTATTTTGACTGAAAGTCAAAGTAGAGTCAACATCTGACCTAGATTGGACTAAGAGTTGACAAAGTCAACTATAGGTCAACCCTTGACCTAGTTTGACCTTGTTTGACTTTGTTTGACTTAGCTTGACCTTGTTTGACTTTGTTTGACTTAGTACAACCTAGTTTGACCTAGATTGCATATCATTGTTATTAGTAACTGTCCGCTACTAATGTGTGTCCTATAATAAGACATAATATACGAATTTGTGCCTGTTGGATAATGTGTGTCCATCTTTGCAGAATTATTTCCAAATGGATATGAATTACTACTTGCGGAATTGTTTATGGATGTACAATCGTCGTCCTGATGATATGTGTGGTGTACGGGATGAATACATAGCGAGAGTAGAGCAGTTCCTGCAGTTTGCTAAGGCGTTCCCTCAGTACATGGACGGCACCAAAATTAAGTGTCCGTGTGTAAAATGTCATAACGTGAAATATTATCCAGAAGTAGAAGTGACATATCATTTGTACTCGAGGGGTTTCACGCCTAATTACTATCAGTAGACCACACACGGAGAACTTGTGTCTTTAGTATCAGAGTCGGAGCCCTATGTTGAGCCGTATATGCATGCGGGACCTAATTTTGTTTCAGATAATCATACATACGACGACGGGTGCGTGAACATGGTTTTCGACGCTATGGGGCCTAGTTTCGTTCATGATACACTTGAGGAGGCACCGAACGCCGATGCTACACAGTTCATGGAGTTGTTGGAGAATGCAAGGACTCCATTATATCCTGGTTGTGAGGATCATTCACCGTTGGAGGTGGTTACAAGACTGTTGAGCATTAAGTCAGATTTTAACATGTCGCTAGAATGCTACAACCGAGTGTTGGAGTTGATTATAGATATCTTGCCGGCGGGTGCTATGTTGCCTAAAGACTTCTACCGGTCTAAGAGGATGGTGAGATCGCTCTGGATTTGATACGAGAAAATCGATTCTTGTCGCAATGGTGCATGCTGTACTACAAAGATGACAAGGACGCAGATGTGTGCAGATTTTGTGGTGCTGATCGCTATAAGACAACTAGTACAGGAAGGTCTACCGGTACAAGAAGACCGACCGATTCAATGCACTACTTGCCTTTAACGCCGTGGTTACAAAGATTATTTATGGTGAAAGAGACGGCCGAAAATATGAGTTGGCACATCCGATGGAGAAGCGTGGAAGCACTTTGATCGAGTGTATCCTGATTTTGCTTCAGATCCGCGTAATGTTAGGTTGGGACTATCTTCTGAATATTTTTCTCCTTTTGGTCTTTCGGGATCCCAGTATTGATCGTGCCGGCCTGTGATTGTCACTCTGTATAACCTACCGCCTTGGATGTGCATGAAGACTCAGTACATGTTTCTAACCGTTATAATTCCTGGTCCGAACAATCCCAAGAGGAACATTGATGTGTACTTACAGCCTTTGATAGTTGAGTTGAATCAGTTATGGGAAGTAGGCGCTAACACGTACGATGTTTCCAGAAAGCAGAATTTTCAGATGAAGGCAACCCTTATGTGGACCATCAACAACTTTCCGGCCTATGGAATGTTATCTGGATGGAGCACTCATGGCCGACTCTCATGTCCGTATTGCATGGACCGTAGTAAGGCTTTTCGCTTGAAACACGGAGGAAAACCATGCTTCTTTGATTGTCATCGGCAATTTCAGCCAAAAGATCATCCGTTCAGAAGGAACAGGATTGCATTCCGTGCCGGCGTTGCAGAGAAGGGTGATCCACCGCCAAGGTGGTACGGAGCCACGATATGGGAGGAGGTTAAAGATTTTCTAAGTGCTATCGAAGATCCTACAACTGGGTAAAAGTGCGATGGATTTGGTAGAGATCATAACTGGACAAAGAGGAGCATATTCTGGGATCTGCCATACTGGAGTACCAATCTGATCAGACATAATCTTGATGTCATGCATATTGAGAAGAATGTGTTTGATAACATAATTAATACTGTGATGGACGTAAAGGAAAAAACGAAAGACAATCCCAAGGCCAGGTTGGACTTAGAAGAAATATGCAAATGCCCTGTGTTGCATTTGAAGAGCAGAATGAAAAACAGTTCCTGCCGAAGTCAATTTTCTCGCTGGACAAGGAGGATAAAGTGCGATTTTGTCGGTGGATCCAGGGCCTAAAATTTCCAGACGGATATATGTCAAATCTGAGAAGATGTGTCGATCCGAAGGAAAATAAATTGACGGGTATGAAGAGCCACGACTGTCACGTATTCATGGAGAGGTTAATTCCGATTGTATTTTAGGAATTCTTACCGCAGACAGTTTGGGATCTATTGACGGAGCTTTGTATATTCTTAAGGGATCTTTGTTATAAGAAATTGCTCGTTGATCGTCTAGAAAAGCAAGAGAAGGACATTGCGGTAGCACTATGCAAGCTAGAGAGGGTGTTTCCTCCTGGATTCTTCGACTCTATGAAGCATTTGCCGATTCATCTATTCTATGAGGCACGTGTTGGTGGACCCGTCGAATATCGATGGATGTACCCGTTCGAGCGATATTTGAATCACCTAAAAAGAAAGGTGAAAAATAAGGCACGGGTCGAGGGTTCTATTTGTGAAGCCTATGTTCTCGAGGACAAATATTATAGAAGTGGACACGATGGAAGTTTCTCATTACACATCTAATTATGTAGAAGAAGTAGAATTATCTAAAGAGGAAGATGCAGATGAAAGTGAAGATGTAGAGGAGGAAGAAGAAGAAGAAGAAGAAGAAGAAGAAGTAGATGAGCTAAACGAACTAGATGAATTTTCAGAAGAGGATTAAATCTGTACGTTTGTTTTATCATCATATTTGACACTTTAGTGACACTTCTATCATATAAATCTGTGACACCTCAATGACACTTTATTGACACTTTTATCTGTGACTATGATATTTTTCAAAAATCTGTGATGTCTATCATATAAATATATTTTTTTATTTTATTGTCATATGTTATTATCAGCTATGACTAGACCATCTGGACGACGCAGACGATTTTATATTATGCAGTCCCGTCAGCCTCGGGCTGGGGATGGAGATTCCTGTACCCTCATCCTCATCTCTGAGTATGCCATTGTACCGTTCTGTTCCTGGTCTATTACCGGGACAGGGCAGTTCCAGCAGGTTGGCGACTCCTCCCTCGTCGTCTAGTCTTTCTGATCCTGCGTCCAGCATCCCTGATCCCCCGTCCAGCATTCCTCCTAGTCGACGGCTCCATGGGGGGAGCCGACGTCGAGCATATGGAGGACGGCGATCAGACTGATCCTGTCCAGGAAGGAGGATGAGAGGGACCCTCCATGCGCTCCCCCGGGCGAGACGCATATGGAGATTTAGACGGGCGGGCCTATGAAGTAAGTTAATTAATTAATATATATTTCTCAAATGATTATATGTACATATATATTCATAAAAATTATTATTGTATAGATATTGGCCTTCTGAGTACAGAGACAGCTGGAGGTATTTCTGAGGCAGAACTATGGTGGGCCTTGGATTAACTACTCAGATGCTCCCACAGATAGGAAGGCCTTTTGGTTCGTCCACTTCAAGGTAAAAAATTTGTTTATTTTTAAATTTTAATAATCATTTGTGTATATTATACAACTTTTGTATTTTACTTCTTGTAGAGGACCTATTCTATCC
This sequence comes from Iris pallida, assembly GCA_029216955.1. Classification (NCBI taxonomy): domain Eukaryota; kingdom Viridiplantae; phylum Streptophyta; class Magnoliopsida; order Asparagales; family Iridaceae; genus Iris; species Iris pallida. The sequence continues at coordinate 20,932,004 of JANAVB010033820.1, forward strand.
ACTACACCGGGTGGCGAGGATCGAGGGCCAATTTTCTGCCGTCGCAGCCAAGCTCATCCGTGATGCGATCTACGACCAGAAGTATCGTGATCGCTCCGGACAGCCGATCCATGGTTGGATCACGCCAGAGAAGTGGGCTGCGATGAAGGCTAGATTCAGCGAGCCCAAGTACCAGGAGCGATCTGACAAGGCCAAGGTGGCGCGGTCGAGCGCCGGTAAGTGGTGTGGTGGAAACATTTCGATGACGGAGCATTTTCGTCGTCTGGTACATTTTCTATAACGGACATTAATTTATATATAGTTCGATAGAAGTTTAATATTAATAATAGATAATATATTTTAACATGTAAAAAAGGGTGAGGACCCGAACATGGTGACCGTCTTCCTGGTCACCCATCGTAGGACTGGGGAGTTCATTGACGAGAGGGCGACGTAGGCATATGTACGTTCTATTCTTTATATTAATTTACTATAATTTAGAAAATAGGAAAATAGATATCAATATAGACTTTAGCAAACACTTACACGTTAGCAAACATGTTCTAGGCCGAGTATGTTCGGCTACAGGAGGAGGCGGCTGCTGCTGCTAGTGAACAAGCAGAGGGAGAGGCTGGTACTTCCTCCCAGCCGCCTACAGCTCCATCGTCGGACGAGCTCTGGATGACCGCCATTGGAGGTCTTCAGAAGGGTACGTACTACGGTACGGGATCCTACGGCGCTTATTTGGCTTCGGAGTCATCCCGGGCCCCCTCTGTCAGTGCGCAGTCTCCGGCTTCGCAGGCGTCGTCACGAGCTGAGGATATTCGTCGTCAGATCGAGGAGCTGCGTTGTGAGTTGCAGCAGCAGATTTCTGATACGGTCGAGCGACGATCCGACCCTCCGATCGTCACCGAACGATTTGATGCGGTCGAGCGCAGTATACAGGAGCTGATGAGTCTGTATCAGGCTACAGCTGCTAGCTTGCACACGCTCACCGAGGCTACGCAGCGCACAGATCGTAGACAGGTCGAGCTGGAGGGATCGTAGAGGAGCATGTCTGCCTCACTCACTCAGGTTTCGGCTTCGCTTGAGGCAAGTACTGAGAGGGTGGTGAGTACCCTTGCTGTTTATGGTGAGCGACTGCGAGAGATGGAGCAGATACGTCCTCCCGGTCCATCGACGGCGCCGACTCCAGACATTGCACTGCCTCCTACTGCCCCTACGGTACAGCTCATCCAGGAGCAGTATGACTACATTCTATCCCAGATGTGCGACAGGGGTCCTCAATGATCCAGTATATTTTTTTTATCATCTTTGTATTTATTGGCCCTATGGGCCCATTGACCATTCTGTACACTGATTTTCATTATTATTTGACTCTGTTGGACATGTACGTTTGTTGGACATGTATGTTTGTGATATTTAATTTGTTGGTATTTTTATTGAGTACATGTATGATATTTAGTTGTAGACTATTATGATGCATGGGAGACTGTTATTCATCTATTAGTTATAGATTGTTATGATGGGAGACTGTTAATTGTGATGATATCTGCGACGGGGATGATAAATATACCTACGCTGGGTTACAAGCGATGATCTGATATACAAAGGAGGTGCTGCCCAAATTTAAAAAAATATAATATGTATTTTTGTGATGATTGTGTCTGTGTTTACAGTGAATGTGAAATACAGTGTTCGGAACCATCGACAGTTTCGATTACTGTTGTATGTTTTATCTTGGATAGAAAGAGCAACAGTTCGGGGTGTACTTCTGAGAGCTCCATTTTCACGTCATTCACTTACTCGGGACGTCGTAAAGGATCCCGAGAAGGTGAAGGACGTGAAGAGGAAGCTCTGAGAAGTGTACCCTGAAATGTCGCTCTTTCTATCCAAGATAAAACATAGAACAGTAAGCGAAACTGTCGATGGTTCGAATACTACACTTCACACACACTATAAACATAGACACACAGCATAACAAAAATACCAATTATTTTTTTTAATTTTTTATAACATCTACGATGTATAGCGATGTTCTGCGACATTTTGCGACGTCCAGTACACGTCGCTATACATCACCAAATAGTGACGTAACGTCGCTATCCGTCGCTATACTGCTGACGTGTATATGACCACCTGAGAGCCGACGTCGCTAAAGTCGCCGCTAGGCGTCGCTAATATGCTGAGGTGGCTGCCATGCCATGTCATCATATGTAAAGTTGACGGCGTCGCTAAGTGGTCGCCCGACGTATGCTGACGTTGCTATACTGGCGACGTATGCTGACGTCGCTATCTGTCGCTCATATTAGTGACGTCTAGCGACACTAGAAGTAACATCGCAACTAGCGACGAATTGCTGACCAAATTATAATCTGCGACAAGCCTATAAGTGACATCCATGTTTCGTCGCTAAATACGTCGCTAATAGAAATTAGCGACGGATTTTCCCTTTTTAGCGACGTACTCTGACGTCGCTAAAAGGGGTTATTTTAGTAGTGAGTCATGTCAAGTCAAGTCAAGTTATAATCAAGTCGAGGGAATTGTGGAGTAGGACTAGACGACTCTATCAAGGAATACGTATGAAACTAACACAGTGTAATAGATAGAAATATCATAACAGAAAGGAACAAGAATGTGCACACAACTAGAAACATGTAAAATAAAACTATAACAGGATGAGTGTACTAGACATAGAATAAAGCAATCACGAATATAAGGAAAAGAACAGCAGCGAGATAATGAACATGTATATAAATTATATTGTACAAGTTGGCAAGGTATACTTGCCTGAGGGTTGCACAGGAGAACCAACAAGATTTAGTCAACTTCTAAACCATAAAGTCCAAATCATCACAACTGTCTCCGAAAGCTGAAATAAACATTGCCAACATTCTCAGAATAGTCAAATTATCTAGATTGCCTGTCCTTAAGTCCAATTCTGGACACAGGAGCAAAACGGTAATTTTGGGCAAAAACGATATTCGCCGTTGGACCCGCTTTGTACCGAAAAGCATGCCAGGGTCAATGGTCTCTAAAGTCGTCAAACTATAAGTCAACAGGTTCGGTTTTTCGATACGAACCCAACCGTATGTCCAAAGTTGGAATCTGGCAAGCCGTGCACAAAATCGTCCGTTGAGTCGGATCGTGGGGCCCACAAAACGGCGATCCGATCAACTGTCTCAGAATCGGACCAAACTTGGCATATAGGACCAAAAAAATGATACGGTCCTGTTGGCACAAGTTTCGTCTCGATCTGACGAGCGTGAAAAAAGTAATTGAGAAATTTGCAAAGTGACCGATACGGTGAATTTTGACGGATACGCATCAAATTCGTCGCACACACGCGACCAATTTGAATTCCGTCAAAACCCACACGTCCATGAAACCATTACACAGATTTCGATGCTTTCGGTTCACGACCACGTCGCCCTAAATTGGCGGGACGCACGTCATATCGAAGGTTTTCTACTTTTTTCAAAAACTGTTTTTCATATTTTTCTTGATTTTCAATCCGATTTCCACTACTGTCTAATCCACGATAAATAAAACTAATAATGAGGTTTTCTTCGCGATTAGGTTGTCTAAACTTCTGTTCAGATAGTTTCTCAAAACTGTCGATCATTCGACAGGAAATAGCCTACCAGATCGAGTGTTGTGCCCGTTACAACTGTGTTTACGGACAGAGTTTTCATCGACTTCGAGTCGATTTCACGGGTCGATCGTTTGATTTAGGTAAATCCTAATCAACAGGGCTTCTAGAGGGTTATATGGTTCTGCATAGGACTTTACAGATCGGATTTTTGTTGAGAAATCGCGAAGTGATAAGAGTTCGAAGTTACCTTCGCAACCACTGTTTTGTTACTGCCCTATTCTCGGTCCGCCGTGCGCCGCCGGTCCGGCGGTGCTCTGGCCGGCCGCCGTCGCTGTGCAGGCGTGCGCGACGACGCCAAGGTGGCCGTCGGGGATGTTGGGTAGGTGCGGCCTGGTTCTAGGGTTTGTTTTTCGATCCCTCCTCTCGCTCTCTATCTACCGATTATATCCAAGCCGCTGTTAACAGGGGTCGAGTTTGCGCGTGGGTAGGACGGGTTTCAGCTCGGGCTGAAGAGAAAATTTGGGACGGTTTAATTGAGGTGGAAGTTGGGCCCGGGCCAGCTGTGGTGGGCTGGGCCTGGGGAGGATTTGTGTTTGTTTTTGTTTTTCTTTATTTCTTTAGCAATTAATATATATATATATATATATATATATATATATATATATATATATAAATTGCAAAAGAAATATATATATATATATATATTATATATATATATATATATATATATATATATATATATATATAAGCAATTAATATATATATGTATATATATTTTTTTCATATATATATATATATATATATATTTTCATATATATATATATATATATATATATATATATATATATATATATATATAATATATATATATACACACACACATACATTGTATACATAGTTCTCTACATGTATATGTATATATCTATATATAAATATACAATTATATATACATGTGTACCATATCTATATATACAATGCAATAAATATATACAATGATTTATACAATATCTTATTATGATATTATATATATTATATATACACAACTCACACACACACACACACACACATATATATATATATATATATATATATATATATATATATATATATATATATATATATATATAATATATATATATTTTATAATATTATATATATATATATTATATATATATATATATATATATATATATATATATATATATATATATATATAAATATATATATATATATATATTACACACGGTATAATACTCCCAATTTTCTATGAAAAACATAATATTAAACTAGTATAGAGTATTATAACAACATGTACACCGACCTAATATATGTTCATTTTCGAAACAGAGATAACCAATAATTATTATATCTAATAGTAATAATTATATTTTTTTAATCATCTCAAAATAATAAAATAATTAAATGGTGGTTTGGTGAATCCATACAACTCACCTTTATCCTGGTCCAGAAAATTGTACAAATATTATAAAACAATATTTAATAATAAAAATGCCAATTCTGTACAAATATTCAAATAGTTAAAAATATACATCAATACCTAAAATAATTTATGAAATATTTTTATACACATAAAATATGCCTACATGGTCGTCCTTTGTCTCACTACATACCTACAAAGGCTTGGATTCGGTTCGGGCCCATTTCGGGCTAAGTTGGTACAATCGGATCATCTAAATCAATATATCTAATTAATAAATAAATAATTCATCGGTGGAGGTTAAGTCATAACTTGGCCTGATTTTCCTAGTTAGGACGTCACTATGGCTCGGCCTTCCCTACCAGGGCTAATATACTAGTCAAAGCATGCCACTGCGCTATCCGTGCCATGATTCCTAGTCGTCTGGTACTCCCAAAACTCAACCATGGCTAAAGTCATTTACCGTAATAATTAACCAAATAATTATTTATAAAATTCTAAAAATCACCATTTAAATCAAAATAAAATAAATAAAACAATTCAACAATTTCTGGGAAGGGAAGCTACAATCAAACAGAGGATTAGTGGTTACCTGATCGCAAGCCATCAAGCATACATTTGCAGCGTCATCTGATTGTTCGTCTTCTGAATTGCTAGCTTTGCTTTTATGCCATATGCTTGTATTGGCATACTTCCTTGATGTAGATCTCTTTAGGTAGCCTTTGTCATATTTGTTGCTTTTTCTTGTTGATGATGATGTTGTTGGACAATCTTTCTTCATATGTCCTTTCTTCTTACATACGTAGCAAATAGGATCTTCCTCGTTGTTGTTGTTGTTGTTGCTATCTTTTGTTCTTCTGTTGAATCTCATGAACTTCTTGAATTTTCTTACCAGAAGAGCTTGATCTTTAGAGTCAGAGTCGCTGTCGTCAAAATCATCTTCGACAGTTCTTCCATGTTGAGCCTTGAGAACGATCGACTTTTCTGACTTCTCTTTTGGTGTAGCATCTTCAAAGTCTTAAAGTTCTAACTCGTGAGTGAGTAGCTTACCCATGAGTGTTTCCAGAGACATTGTTGAGAGGTCGTTTTCTTCAATAATTGCTTTAGCCTTTGGAATCCAGTTTTTTGTGAGAGCTCGTAGAAGTTTGTGAATCTTCTCATGGTTACTGTATTCCTTGCCTAATGAAGACAAATGATTTACAATATCCAAGAATCTCATAAACATCTGAGTGACAGATTCACTTGGCTTCATTTTGAACGCCTCGTACTCTTGAGTAAGTCTGCTGATCTTTGACTCCTTAACTTTTGTTGTTCCTTCGTGGGTTACTTCGAAAAGTTTCCACACTTTATTTGATGTTGTGCAAGTCGACAACCTGTTGAATTCAGTTCTGTCTAAAGCATAAAATAAAGCGTTAATAGCACATGCGTCAAGAATGGTCTTTTTCTTTTCATCCTCAGTATATTTATCATGGGGTTTATCAACTAAAACTCCATCAACAGTAATACGATGAGGCTTTTTATAGCCATCAATAACTATAGACCATAAGTCAAAATCAAGAGATTTTTAGAAAAAACTCATCCGTATTTTCCAGTAAGTGTAGTTTGTGCCGTCAAACGGTTGAGGTCTGTTTGTGGCTTGGCCTTCACTTGTGAATTTCACAGTTGCCATGTGTAATACTGTGATCTATAAAATAATTAAAAATAACTGCAGTTTTACCTTTCTTTACCTTTATAACCCGCTCTGATACCAATTGTAGGAACGAAGTCGTAAAGCAGAATACTCTAGAGGGGGGTGAATAGAGTAGGCAGCGGAATATTGCTAATTAAAACTTGTTAGCAGTTAGATCACAGAAATAATAATAATCACAAATAATAACTGTAAAGAAAAGAGTGATCAGAAGGCAAACGCCAACACATAGATTTATACTGGTTTTCCTCTTGTGAGGACTAGTCCAGTCGAAAGAACTCTAGCTTCCAGTTGAATCCACTATTGGAAAATCCCGTAAGTTTCCTTACGAAGTCCTTGCAACTTCTACAGACGCGAGCTTTGATACGAGGAACTCGACCAACTTCAGTTTTGAAGAATCTTTCTTCAATCAAGCCTCTGATTACAATTTCTCTGAAATCTTCTAGACCGTATCGTACCGGCAAATTGACTAGAGAATTGTAACTGGCTTGGAATTTGAAAATGAAAGCTTTTTAGAACTCTTTGGAAGAAACATAAGCTTTTAGAAGAGAGAAGATGAAAGTGAATGAGTTATTTTAAATGATCATAATTCCTCTCTATTTATAGTTTTTCCAAAGACAGAACTCTGACAGAAATCGGGCAGAATTCGGACAGAACTCTTTGTAACAAACCGCAACTGAAGGGAGACCAAGTTCAAAATCCAACATTCACATAACGTTTACCTTGGCCGAACTCTGGCTGAGTTCTGTCAGGGTTGGTCAGGTTAATTTTATGAAAAATATTTTTGGCTTTTCGAAAATCCTTCAAAAGTTTTTTTAAATAGCATATATTTTTCAAAAACATAGGTCATTTTAAAAATGATAGGTCAGTTTTGAAAAACGATTTCGGATAGCCTACTTTCCAGTACGACTTGGTATACAATGTATTCCTAGACTCAATAAAATAAAAATGATATTGCGTAAGGAAATACAGTCTTGAGTGACAAACATTGCTTCGGTCTTGAACTGAGTAGATATCCAATCTTGATCAGTGTCCAAAACGTCTTTAGTAAACATCTGAATAGTTTCGTATATCGAGACAGAGTTTGATCAATTATTAAAATCAGGTTTGACCATGACCAATGGGCCAACAGATTCTAAAGAAGCTACAACAATTCGTAGGCGATCACTCCGGTTTTATTATAATCATACTTCTAAGACCCTTTATCGAAGAACATTTGATGGTCTACTCTTACGCTGTCTTGCGGGAGATGAAGCAAAACAAATACTACGTAAACCCACGATGGGGTATGTGGTGCACATCATCCTGGTCCTAAGTTACAAGATAGTATCTGGCGTATGGGCTATTTTTGGCCCACTACGATATCTGACGCAATTGAATATGCAAGAAAATATCGAGCCTATCAAATTCATGCAGATTTCATTCATCAACCGTCGGAGTTCCTTCATCCGACTGCTGCATCATGGCCCTTTGAAGCTTGGGGTATGGATGTCATTGGTCATATCAATCCACCGTCATCTAGAGGACATCGGTTTATACTAGCTATAACCGATTACTTCTCGAAATGGACGAAAGCCATACCTTTATCTGAAGTCAAGATTAGCAGCGTCATCAATTTCATCAAACATCATGTGATATACAGATTCGACATTCCTCGACGAATTATTCATGATAATGGACCACAATTCATCAGTCAAAAATTTACTCGGTTTTGCGATAACAGAATCAACAATGTTGCTTCCACGGCCTACAATCCTACAGCGAACTGTTTGGCTGAAGCATTTAATAAAACTATCATCAAGCTTCTCAAGAAATTCGTTTATACCAATAAATAAAATTGGAGTAAAAAGCTTGGAGAATGTCTATGGGCTTATCGCACTACTATACTCACTCTAACTGGTTGCACACCATTCTCCTTGGTGTATGGCTGCGAGGCTGTCCTACTATTAGAAATTCAAATCTCCTCCTTAAGGATTGCAATTGCCAATGAACTCACAACAGAAAACAATGATCATCTTCGACTTCAGGAGCTTGAAGCGCTTGATGAGAAACGGTTCCTAGCTCAACAGCATATTGAGCTATACCAAGCTCGTCTATCAAAAGCTTTCAACCGTAAAGTCAAAGTGCGAGCATTTCAAAAAGGAGAACTAGTTCTAACCGTCAGATGTCGTATGACTATGACGCACATGAGTAAAGGCAAATTCAAAGCAAAGTGGGAAGGACCCTATATTGTACGCAAAGTTTTCTCAAACGGAGCTTATCAATTGACTGGTATGGATGGTCGAGTTGCCATGATGCCTATCAATGGCAAATTTCTCAAGAAATACTATGTATAAAAATACATCAGCAAAAAACCAGAATGTAAATAAAATTTCTTTTATTACATAACTCAGACAGAAGGAAATACATAAAATCAACGAGAACCAGAGTCCTCTTGATCGAAGACATATTTCGCAAGAAGCTCGAAGACATTATTGTCCGATGACACCAGTAGTTCACAGGCAGCCTTCCCCAAAGCTTCTTCTTCAGCAGTGCTTCTAGGTTCCACCAGTTTGGCGAGAATGTCCTGCTTATGTTCAGGAACAACCGAGCTATCTTCTACTTCTGGGTGGATAGGCGGCAGAGGCTCGTCACAAGAAGTATCGGTAGCAGCTTTGATCTTCGGGATGATCTCAGCCTTTTTAGGTATATCTTCGGAAGACATTTGCAATGAAAGAATAGGTGTGGATAACATTCTCCAAAAACTTCTGCACTATTTATATACTGAAAGGCCAAAACAGTCTGTCGCAGGAACCGAAGCGACCTTTCCTCGAAAAGGCATGTTCGTTTATTCACCCCCTTTTATCTCGTGAAAAGGTCTTCATTTATTGTCTGTCTCGAGAACCGAAGCGACCTTTCCTCGGAAAGGCATGATTATTCATTCATTAATCTTTTCTTCTTTATTCATCTCGTGAACGAACCTACATTTATTATCGTTTAATAAAGCCATAGATAATAAATACTCAAAATCCCCAGTAGAGTCCATCCAAATCATCAATCCTGTCTTTTGAAACCCAGCTGTTTTAAAAGGTATCTTATCTTTATGATAAATCTGTATTATCACAGATATCATCTTTTTAGACATGACATCCTGTCTTTGAGTCCCAGCTGACTTGAAGATCATCAATAGAAAAATGAGTTCACGTCCACATTACCTCTGGATTCTATTTTCTATATCATCACATCAAATCAAGTCATAAAGGAGAGAAAAATCATTCTTTATTCCTTCTTTGAAAAAATAGATACATCTTAATGGAAATCTATTACATCAATGATTTTTGTTCTAAATATAACAAATGGAGGTCTATTACATCTTTGAATCTTCTTGTTGGTGTCAGTTCTGTGTCGACTCAACCTGAAGCAGCGAACAAGGCAACGGAATCAACTCTGGTCTTCTCTCTCAGAAAGACGAAAGGAAAACGACAGAGTATAGCAGCTCGAAGACAGGTTGCTGTCAATACAACTGGTGGAGAAACAATGACCCTTCATGAGAAGTAGGAATGAGATCACCCTTGTGATACGATTCCTAATTCTGTGTCTCCACCATCCAACACTCATGTATAAAGGCCCTTCCTACCATCTCGAGGAGGCCCTTTTAAACATGAAGAGTTCTGAGCTGTCTGATGTGTGTGTCAAGGTGGTTCAGTTCCATAGCATCCAAGGTCACCGATACCATTTCTGGGGAGTTTTGTCAGTCGGTCCCCTGTAAGCATTAGAAAGAAGATGAGAATACAGTGAATGCTCTATTTCTATTTATATACAATTGAGGCTGGAACGTCATGTGCGTCCCTAATCATATATTTCGAGAAGAATAGAACACAAAAGATTTGAAATCACATGTGAGGTACCACGTGTTGTTCGGAAGTTGGTTTTGTCAAAATCGAGGAAAATCCAGAGCGCGGGATGTGTTAAATCAGTTACACAACAAAACTTAAACGCGCCAAGATTTAATAAAGCCAAACTTTTTTATTTTTATATAAAAAGAAGCAGACACTACAGACATAGGCACTATGGACATTTATGGAAAATGATGCTCTCATATCACCTCACTCCTTCTTTCCGTCATCGGTCTGACGCAAAACGACGCTCAACTCCTCCAGGTTGTGGATTCCCGAACGATGCATCAGACGGAGGAATCCTTCCCTCGGTTCCAATGCGCCACGTTCTTCGGAAGACGATAGTCCACCTCTGGAACAAGCGAAGACTGTTGGGGTCAGGCCAAAACAGTCTAGAAAGTTCTCCGTACTCAAGGACGGGTCAGCTTCTAGCAAAAATATTGTAGGCGCAGAGTGTGACTTCTCCTCAGAAGCACTGTTGTTCGCCTCCTTCTTCATGTTCTATTTGGATGCCATGAGAGTGAATGAAGGTGGAGGTTGAACCTATTACCCATATATATAAAGTGAAGGTCGGCCCCCACCAACACTTCGTATTCCCCATAAATGGGCGGGTAACCTTTTACGAGAAAGAATGAGGAAAGACTTTTGGGAAAAGAACGTCATTTTCCATAAATGGGTTCATTGTTTGAAATGAACTGAGCACTTAATTATCTCTTGATTAAGAGTGCATGACCCTCACGTAGTACAACACTCAGACTATGCGACCATCAGGTTGCACGATCATGTGCAGCAATCGGGTTGTGCCGCATCATACCGCACAACATGTCAAAGTTGCACCCAAAAGATGGCACAACTTTTCGAAGCGCTGTGCAACGCGGGTCGACAGCAACCAAACCCTAAAAAGGGAGGCACAAATTATGGGGTGTGCCCAACTCTAAAAAGAGTGTAGTTGTACGATGACAGAATCAGGCCAAACCCTAAATAGGGTGGTCGACAATCGGGTCTTTGGTCAGATACTTACCCTCCATGGCCGGATTGGCCGTCTCTCGACGTGACGAAGGCAGAACTCGCATATAGGACTCGGCCACATTCTTTCCCTTCTCGGCAGCAGAGCGCTTGGGCGCCATTGATGCTGGTCAAAACTCTTAAAGATCGGGAAAAAGAAGAAGAAATATGGTTTTGAGGAATGCTAAACGATGATGAAGAATAAAAAAATCTAAAGGGTACGACTATTTATAGCTTTGGAAGTGAGGCTGAACCGCGCAACTTGCGCTGAAGAACCAGGCTCGAGTAGACTGGCGCCACTTAGACACCGTCATTTCTATTTCAAAGTATTTCAAAACTTTGAAGACTTTTCAAGTTTTGAAAACTTTGAAGGGGGTCTTGTAGAGGCTAAAAATTAAGCTATGTTACTCACCCAGAAGTCATCTCATCAAAAAGAATCATATCAATAGGTTGTGCCATATCAGGTTGTGCCTATATCAAGTTGTGCCACATCAGGTTGCGCCCATCTCAGGTTGCACCAACCTCAGGTTGTGCGAATGACACGTGGCAGTTTCCTCGAAAGACTATAACAGCATCATCATTACCTGACAACTGACAGCACGTATATCAAGGAAAATCTGTTCGAATTCTGCACAAACACGGCGCTCGAGAAGATTTAGTCAGCTAGTAGTTTGCGAAACGTGTCAAATTGCACGAGGCTGAACCCAGGCACAAGTTGCTAAGTTGCACCCCCGTGCAACCTGATGAAGCTCGTACAAGGTGATCAAACAATAATCAAAGCAGGGGGACATGGCGCGCAAGCCACTAACTTCGTAGAACGTGTCCACTATATTGCTCACGACCATGTGCATCTTACTCAAATGATGCCACGTGTCCACAGAAGTTGGTGCAACCGCTCGTGCAGGTTGCTACATATTGCCCTTGTACAACCTGATGAAGCTCGCGCAAGGTGATCAAATAGTATCCAGAACAGGGTGACGTGTCGTGTAAGCCACTAACTTCGTAGAACGTGCCCACTACACTGCCTACGACCATGCGCATCCCAATCAAACGATGCCATGCGTCCACAGCAGTTGGTGTAACCGTTCGCGCAAGTGAACATGCACGCAACCTAAAGCTTGCGCAATCCAGAATAACTGCTAAACAGTTATTTCGAGAACTCTATAAATGGAGTTTCAAATCAGTCTTAAAGTATGACGAATGATCATAATTTCCTGCAAAAGTGTTGTTGTATCCTCCAGAGGCTCATGTCTTCCATATCACATCGTCCAAGGGATCAAGTGATCGTCTTCTGATCAGATTCCTATAGTTGTACTTTTCTATAATTCAATTGTACTTTTTATACTCTTTTTTAGTTTGTAGAAATCAAACCTCTTTTGTTTTCTCGCAAACAGTGGCTGCTAGGTGTCCTAGGTTTAGGAAATTTTTGTCTAGTTTTTGGGGATGTGTGCCTATTTATAAGGGAGTGGAAGAAAAACCCTAAAAATGTATACGTAATAGTAATTAGGAAAATTAGTGGAAAAACTAACACTAACACTAACACTAACTTATTTACTAACCGCTAACACTACACTAACAGTTAACCCTCAATTCATTTAGCTTAGTCAATAATTTACTTAGTAATTATTTATTAGTTAATCAATGGCTATTTGTATATATAAAAGACATCAGTAGTTTATTTATTAGCTAATTAGAAATTACTACTAATTAATAAATGAGCTAATTATAATTTAGCTACCATCTCATCAACCGTATCCTGTAATCCGAGCTTAGGCTTGGTAGGCTAGGGTCAGGACCAATACGGTCTTAGCCCCTTCCTGAGGCGACGAACATCCTACCATACCAAAATTTTAACCAAAATCATTAGTAATAAAATATTTATATTTCCAATACAAATCTCATTAATATTTTTTTATATATATAAAAATAATTATTTATAACTTATATATTTTCCTGAAGTGGACAAATAATTTGATTAACTAACTTCTCACAAAAATATAGTTTTTACAAAACCAAAGACCGACAATGACCGATAGCAATCACGGACGAAAAATATTTCTCAAAAATAGCATTTCATATTTTTTGTGATTCAGAAAATTCAGAGTTTTAAAAAATACAAAATTTCGAAAAATTCAAGAATTCAGTTAACGGAGGTTACAAAACATGATAGAGAATTAGTCTGTGCCTCAGGCACGATAAAAAAATGATGACTTGGTACGATTAAGATAATCAATTCAAAATTATTTAGACACGATGAGTGATTTTGGCACGATAAAATTGTAATATGATCAATATCATTCAGACATAATTTAGAAATAAATATAAATTATTTTAGGCACGATCTTAGTCATGGCTAGCATAATCGAAGAGAGAATTCAATATTCAAGTACCAAACAGTTAGTGGAGTTTAGGCTTGGTGAAAATCTGGCTCAAGTCACACATGCACGATTAAGGTAAAAACTTAGTTAAGCTCAAGATAAGATTTTAGGCATAATCAAGATTTGAAGTCAAGACCTTATAGGCACGATAAAAATTTGATGACTATGATTAAGTCATGAAATACGACCCGAGCTCGGACGTGATTTAAAATTTTGAATAAGTTCACTTGGCACTGTAGAAGCATGAAAAAATTTCAGCAATAAAGCTCTATGCGCCCAAAGCCAGTGAAGCTCTATGTGCCCAGCCAGTGAAGCTCCATGCGCCCAGCCAGTGAAGTTCCATGCGCCCAGTCAGTGAAGCTCCATGCACCCAACCAGTGAAGTTTCATATACCCAAGACTAGCTCCTCCAAAAGAGGGCGTATAGCCTGAGACATGGCTATGCGCCCAAGCCTGACTCGGTCAAAGCATGCGGCCACGTCAACACCACGACCAACCCACGATATCGCATCCTGTATGCGCCTACATCCTATGCGCCCAAAGCAGGACTATACGCCGACATAAAAACCAGCGTGTTTCCTCATATGGGCGCATAACATCATTCCAACCTAAGAACGATAAAAGGGGGGCCTCATCCCTCTTCAAAACGGAGAACGGAGAGCATTTTCAAGAGCCAAATTGCTGCACTTCTTGCCAGTGAGCCGAAAGTTAGCAATTTTCTTCGGTTTTCTCCTACTTTCATAATCGGAGTGTCAACAGAGTAAAGGAGCAACTGTCGTTCGATCTCCATCGTCCCATTCCCCAGAATTCTTTTTTGTACTCAGGGATCCTCAGCGCAGGATCTCTCAGGCGTACTCGATTTGTGGTGCTTTCAGCCAACAAAAGAAAAGACAGCATTTTCTTCTTCTTTTTTGTGTGTGTCCATAAAAATGGTGACTCTGCTGGGGACTACCTTGTCCTCTGACGAGAAGGTGGTGACGTAATCTGATACCGACAAAGTGGGGAGTACTCACAAGATGATGATCGTAAAGTTCGATCATCAGGCGTTCGAAGAGATAGTCTCGAGGGACGGCTGTGCTCCCTCAAAATCAACGAAGCTAAACATGTCTCGCAAGACTTGGCTTCCGAAGGCTCGTTGTGCATATTCTGCTAGTGTCATAGCAGATATGAAGCTGGAGGACTCTGTCACAAGGGCGCATGACTCTGCCATAGAAGTTCCCCAAATGGAGAAGGCTCACACCGTTTCGGGCTCTACTAGCCCAGTGACTTCTTCCATGCATAACCAACAACAGGGTGTTCAACACCCGAGACTTGGCAATGGAAAACACTATGATGCCAAGAATCGGGGCGTGCGACACTCTGGCCGAACCCGACGAGGCTCACAAATGAAGGAGGCCAAACTGGAAGAAAACAGCGCTGCTCCACCGGGCATGCGCCCAAGGCCATGCGCCCAAGGCCATGCGCCCAAGGGAGTGTTTGGGCGCATAGCCCCAAACAGAACACTTCTGTCTTCAGCAGGCTGGGCATCCAAAGCCATTCGCCCAAGGCTATGCGCCCAGGCTCTCAGGATCCATACTATGTGCCCACATCAAGGAGGCTTAGACATGCTGTCAAGGAGCATGTGCCCAAGGCCAGTCTCCAAGGCCTATGTGCCCACAACAAAAAGACAGACCCCAACGCATATAGCACGGGGCTGTCTTCAAGGACATCACAGAATTTAGGTGTGGGGGTTGCCCCTGCACATGAACTAAGTCTGGATGCGCCTACTCTCCTTACGAACCCATATACAAATCTCGGCGATGCCTGCAACATGGGTTGTAAGGCAAAACTCTCTTTCGCTGACTTGTGTGACATGATTAATCATAAGCGTAAAGCGAGGGAGAACATAACAATTCATAATGCACTTCCGTGCACCGGTATTGTTATCAACAGTTGTTGCTCCAATACAACAAGAGTGCCTCAAAGAAAGTTCGTGTTTCAACGGCTACACTTCTCTGACGACGAAAAGCCACTATGTGTTTCAACAAACATGGCTTCATGGGGTCCTCCTTACGGAAGCCCCAGTCAAAGACGGTGGACTACGAACCCAACTTTCTATCTTAGCTCCACGAGAAGAAGAAGGAGAAGTCTACCAACAGATGGCCAACAGGCTGTCACATCCGAAGGAGTCTATATGGGCACTCGATCAAAGGCAAGATTCTGTATGGACGACGAAGATTCCCAAGCCGGAGGTAGCATTCCCTCAGAATCTGAAGCAGATGACCCCCACACTGGGGTAGCCTTCCAGAGGACGATGATCCCTCCGAATTCGATGGCGACTATCTACCTCCTCTACTTGAAGATGAAGGACTTATCCACTCGGAGACAGACAGTATCAGCACTAGTTGCACTGCTTCCTCTGTTCATCCTCGTATGCTATCTACATACATGGCAGACGGAGAAAGACCTGAAGAAGCCAATGATCAGACTTGCAAACAGCTAGAGGGTCTCGAAACAGCATTCGCCAAGATCACTGATATGCTTACCAGTATCGTGGCAGTTCAAGCTGTTGGGGATGTTCCTCTACCTCAACAAAACGTCTCGGCCCACGTTAGTCTGGCTCACAGCAACAACCCTCCTTCACTACAAAAGGAGTATCATTCCGTTGTGCCTCCTCCAAATCTTGCAAATGCCGGGGGTGGACCTTCGCCAACAACGCCTGACAACCATTCAGCAGCCGTTTCCCAACACCTGCTCAATCAACATGATGTAATTTTTTTTCCTTGGTCGCTCACCTCGACACCATCTCACACAAAGATGAGCTTCAGAAGATGGAGATATCTCAACCGTATTCCCCTGAATGGAAGAACGCTACTTGCCCTCCTAACTACAAGCTGCTGACGCTGAACTCATTTGACGGTTTGACTTCTCCTCGTCAGCATATGACGTACTTCAACACGCAGACTCTACACTTGCCCAGAGACGATCCGTTTCTGTCGAAGCTGTTTATTAGCACCTTGTAGGGGGTAGCCTTCGAATGGTTCTGCAGTCTGCCTGATGGGTGTATCAATTCATTCAAAGACTTGGAGAGGTTGTTCCTCAACAGGTTTTACGAGAGCGGCATGCATGTTAGTATGTCCACCCTTATCGAGACCAAGCAAAGGAGGACTGAGTCCGTCATCGCCTTCATCGAATGCTTCAGGCGGCTAGCACTGAAGATGCCCTTCGGCATACCAGATTCAGAACTTATGGATACTTGTCAACATAACTTCCTTCCTACAGTAAAGTTTTGTCTTGGTATACATAAGTATGATACATGGCCCTCTTTCATTGGGGCCGCTGATGCTGCTGAAAACGACGTTCCTAACTTGGAACTGCTGGGGTTGAAGATACCCAAATCCGAAGATAGGGGCAAGCATCCTCAAACTATCCCTGTTCGTGGGGGTAAAGGGAAAGAAGTCCTGAAAGTCGACACATCCAAAGGAGCTTCCAATTTTTAGGGCACCTCCGACAAGCCTAAGAAGACCTTCTCCTTCGACGAAGACTATGTCATTACCATCTTCCATACATTGACGAAGGGTAATAAGCTGACATTGCCTCCACCATGACATCCTACAGAGGCGAGCCAACTCAATGATCCCAAGTACTGTCTCTATCATCAGTACTTGCATCACTCCACCAAGGACTGCATCGTCCTGAAGAAGAGGATACAATAGCTTATCGACAGCCAAGTGATCAACCTCGAAGCTGAAGACAAGGCCGTATCTGCAAACATGATCTCTCTTCATTTTGGCGACTTTTCTCCTACAGAAGTTCCAGACGGTGTGGTCCCGATCCCCAAGGCGATGATGGAATTCGTCAACCTACCACCAGCTCGCAACTCGACCTTGGTCCCACTCACAACTGAACGTGGTGAGATCATGTGGGTCTACCTGGACCTTGTCCAATAAGTGACGCAGGGGGTACCACCTTCCAAAGTAAGAAGGGGCAAAAAATTCAAGCCATGCCATATGGTATCCTCCCCCATCTACGAGGTTCTATCGGGCGAGACGCGATCGGGAAAGACTTATCTTTGGACGTACGATCCCGCACAAGAAGAAGCAGTACCTCCTCAAGCTCCTGTTGCCCCCACAAGCTCAGAAGCCGGTCCATCCAAGCCTCAAACCACGAACAAATCCATGCAGAAGGAGACGCGGTTAGACAAATATCTAAAAGTGCCAGCTCCTGAAGGCATGGATCGGCCCTACAATATTGACATACTGGCTCAGCCAGCCAATACACCTGCCAGGTTGTCTCTGTTCGATCTATTGCGACTATCCAAAGAAACGCGAAGGCCTTAAGTGAGGCATTACTACACGCCGACTCTTACCTCGCTGAAGTCAAAGCCCCCGCTGAAGATCCTGTCTCCTGTCCCCACTGCCACCGTACTATGGAAGTGGTGCCCAACATCACCTTCTCACAGGAGGACATGCTAGTCAAAAATAATCGTCATGATAGACCCCTGTACTATACAGGGTATATCTGGGCGATCAAGGTGGACCGCATGCACATCGATCCAGGATTCTCCCTCAGCATCATTCCTAGAAGTTTGCTTCAAATTCTGGGAATCCCTTTGCACAAGCTATCCACAACCAACACAACTATCATGGCTTTCAATACTGGTCGAAGCCATCCGCTGGGCAAGATCCGTCTCAAATGTCAGGTCGATGATCTTCGAACGGAGGTTTCCTGCTATGTGATCGATGCCAATGTATCCTACAATGTCTTGTTGGGACGTCCATGGATACACGAGAGCATAATCGTTCCTTCCACACTTTACCAGTGCTTCAAGTACGTCAACAGCGACGGTATCGCAAAGACGGAGTTTGTCGATGTCGATTCTTTCAAGGGCATCGAAGCTTACTATGGAGATTCGATACTTTACCAATCTCAACCCCCAAAGGATGACGTCAATGAAGCTGACAATGAAGCTGAAGCAAGTCCATCCTCCAATGGTCCCTGATTATCCGAGTCAAAGGATGTACTACTCCAAAAAGTACTCCGAAGCCTCTCACAATCTGGGTGAAAAAGAAGAACCCTGACAAGGTCAAGCCACTGACCACCACTCTCAACAAGACACCCCGGGAGGAACCTACTGATGCCCGTCCCCCCAATCCTAAAGAATTACCCTACGTGGTGAACTCGGCCAAGACTGTGGCTCCTCTTCCAGATGATGATCCTCTCAATGAGTATATCAATACTCATAATAATATACCTTCAGCAGATGATGTTATCCCTAAAGAAGAACTTGCGTATTTCCTTAGTAAAGGTTTATCTTTGAATTACTCTGATGTCTATCAATCAGTAAACCACTACATAGATACGATATACGCTATAGAGAATGGCATAGGACAACTCTTCTGCATGCCGGTCACAACACCTCACCTGCGGGAAAAAATTTACCCTGAAGATATCACCTACTTCATCGTTCCAGCCAGAAAGAAAGATGAAGAGCTAATCATCTTCGGTCGTATAATTGGCGAGAGAAAGTTCATTCCAGACTCTACTTCTCCCAAGCACAACACAGAAGCTGACTATGACTCTGGGAAAATGCAACTTTTCCGGTATAGTTGGCAGGCCAAGAATATCATCCAGAACATGGGATATGACATCAAAAGTGACAAAGGGCTAAATTACGGCCGAGGACGACGGTTGCCAATACGATACTTTGCTCCCCCCGGCAAACCCGAGAACTACTATCAACGAAGCGGTGTTGGTTTGGGCTATGTCTCTCCTCCAACAACTCCCGAAAGATCAGATGATGAAGCAGATCGTTGTTCTCATTCTTCTGATTCCTCCCTCTGGGACTCAGACTCCAGCATCGACGACATGTTCAAAGCAACTCTGTCCGTCAACATGGTTTCTGTCGACTAAATTACAGACGATGTCCAATCAATCGAACTCGAACAATAGGCTCAAAAGATGGACACCAGGTAGGAGCTGCACTTTGAACAACGGAAGCCACCTATCGAAGACGAAGTCATCCAAGTCAATCTAGGAGATGAAGCATCCTTCAAACCAATCTTCATCAGCAAAAGCTTATCTGGCGATGAACGCCAATCTCTTATACAGCTTATAAAAGAATACATCGACGTCTTTGCGTGGAGCTATAAAGACATGCCAGGCTTGGACCCTAAAGTCGCTATGCATCGCCTGAACATTTCGTCTAAAGCTAAGCCAGTGAAGCAGCAACAATGACGATTCCGTCCAGACGTCATGGAAGCTATTGAGAATGAAGTCAAGAAGCTTATTGCCAGTAGATTCATTCGTAAGGAACAACACCCAGACTGGGTTGCCAACATCATTCCAGTCATGAAAAAGAACGATAAAGTTCGATTATGTATCGACTACCGTGATTTGAACTCTGTATGCCCGAAAGATGAGTTCCCTCTACCGATCTCTGACGTAATGATCGACAACACTTGCGGCTTCGAGCGGATGTCCTTCATGGATGGGTTCTCAGGCTACCACCAGATCAAGATCTTCCCCGATGACGAGAAGCATACATCTTTTCGAACACCGTTAGGGGTATACTGCTATATGGTGATGCCCTTCGGATTGAAGAATGTAGGGGCAACATACCAGTGAGCCATGAACACAAATTTTGTGATCATTTGTACAAAATTGTGGAGTGCTACGTAGATGATATCGCAGTCAAAAGTTGTCTCAAGGGCAACCACCTCCAAGACTTGAGAACGGTGTTCGAACTAATGCGTGTATACCAACTCAAGATGAATCCAACCAAGTCTTTTCTGGGAGTCTCCGGCGGCAAGTTCCTTGGTTTTGTCATCACTTCAAAGGGTATACATCTGGACCCTGAGAAAGTGAAGGCTATTCTCGACATGTATCCTCCAAGAAACCTCAAAAAGCTACGCGGACTACAAGGAAGGCTAGCCTACATCAGACGATTCATTTCGAACCTCACTGGAAGGTGTCAACCATTCACTCAGCTCATAAAGAAAGGCGTATCTTTCGTCTGGACTGAACAATATCAATGTAATGCCCTAGTCCCAAAATACTTAGGACTAGGTACGTATCTATGCCAGCTGCATACATACGAAGTATACTCCAATATATGAAAACCTCGTATGAATGCATAAGTTGTAAAATGTAGTAAAACCAGAATAACTAAATCTCATCCACTGGATAAATAAATGATATAAAAGCAACTTTGAATTTGTCGTGTATACAATCGTTGGGCGGAGATAAAGTCCACTACCAACTATCTCAAATAAAATGTACAAGAAGTGATCGATAAAATAACGAGACGAACCAAGCGAAATCGTCTTCAAAATTTATGGAGAAGATCACGGCCTTGGATAGAATACCTGCAAATTCACAGAAGCACACACCTGAAGAGATAACAAGGTCCTCAGAGGGACGTAACAAGATACAGGAAGAACATGCCAATATGAACTGAATATAAATGCACCATAAAATAAAGATAAAGTAAAAGTGTCCAAACCATAAAATAGCTCAATATCCCATCATCGAAACAGTAGGCTGCCCCTACAACGAAATAAGGACAAGGGGTAACTTATTATTCTGCGATGTGACATTTTTCTATGCCATGATTGGAACATAAAATTTGCTAAGGTCTCCTAACCTTTTTAGTAGGCAATTTAGAAGACATATAGATGTATAGGCAGGTGAAGGCTGACTCCCCCAGGACAAGGTAACAACTCATAACACGCACACATCACGTACCAATACTATCAGCCGGCATAACTCGAGGCTAGCGGCCCACGTGACCCATCAGTCCACATAGCTCGAGGCTAGTGACCCTCGCGACTCGACTACCGTAGTACGCAGTTACTACAGTTTTTGGATTTGGGGTAGCCCATACATTTAACTGTCTTCTCCCTCTCAAGGTCACTAACAGAAGATAGATCGCTAAGACTAGGTCTATATGCATACAAAAAGGCAAGAAGGAAAAATAATTGAAGACAAAATAAAGTGAACTAAAAATAGCAAATAATGGATCCAACTGAAAACAGATAATAAATATGCAGTAAATAAATAAAAGATGCATCTAATTATAAATAGTAAATAAGGCAAGGTATCTTGCCTGAGGTTATGTGCAAAAGAGAATAATCCAGTAGCTCGAACCGGCAAATAAACAAAGCAAGAAAAGCCAAATCCCGCAGATGACTCCGGATGCTGCAACAAACATCACGAACGAGTTTCGAATAAAAGATATGCCTAGGAAACGTCTGTCCAAAATTTAAATTCTGGAACATGGGCAATTTCATAATTTTGGGTCAAAATAATGTCCATCATTTGGACCCGCTTTGCACCGAAATGCGTGCTAATATCTACGATCTCTAAAGTTGTCAAACTATATGTCTACAGATTTATTTTAATGAGATGAACCCAACGGTATGTCAAATTTTGGATTCCGGTGGGCTGTGCACAAAATCGCCCGTTGAGTGGGATTGTGGGCCCGCCAAAATGGCATCCCAGTCAACGATCGCAAAATCGGACCAAACTTGGCTCACAGGACCAAAAAACTATTTCGAATCCAATGGCGCAAGTTTCGTCGCGATTTGGTGAGTGTGCACAAAGTAATTGAGAAATTCCAAAAAGCCCGATACGAGAAAATTTGACGGATACGGGTCAAATTTGTCGTGCACACGCAACAAATTTGAATTCCGTCAAAACCCACACGTCCGCAAAGTCGATATCGATCTTTTGATACCCTCGATTTGCGATGTGGTCGCCCAATTTGTCGGGACGTACCTCGTACGGGATTTTAAGGTTATAAAAACTAGTTTTTTGAGATTTTTAATTTAATTAAAGCTAAAATTTATTGCAGAATAAATAAATCTATTTGAAGGGGATGATAGAGGGTCATGTGGGCTTTCTACACAAATTTACGGATCTAAAAACGGTTTAGAAATGAGGGAGTAATTTAATGGGGAAGACGGTACCTCATGTAAAAAAAATTGTTGTTGCCGTTGTTGTTGTTGTCGTTTGCCGCTGCTGCAGTTGGGCGCGCTCGTCGGGAAGAGGTGGTCGTAGGTGCAGGAAGGAGGAGAGAGGAGGAGGAAGAAATTTGGAGATTAGGGTTTGAAGTGTGGTGGCTACTTTGTAGTTGATGTTGTTGTTATTTCTATATATAAGGCATATATATATTAGGTGTAGTTTGTGGTGCTTATTGCAAAGGGGCGTGGGGTTTTAATAGCCGAGCACCCAGCAGCAAGTTGCTGCCAGCGTGGGTGCCCCATGTTGGCCGCCCACTTAGTAGATACTTTTCTTTCTTTTTTTTTCTTTTTCCAAATCTTTTAACCTCTTTTCTTTTCAAAACTTTTAAATATATATATATATATATATTTATATCTATATTTGTATATGTATATATCCATACATATACCATAATTTATTTTAAAAACCAAATAATAAATTTAATATTATCTATCCAAATATTGAATATATTTAAACATATCTACATGTATATATAAATTCAATTCACAATAAATCAACTCAAAATAATAATAATATCTTAATAGAATAAACATGTTTAACAAATCTCCACAAAATAACTTTAATAATAAAAAATTAATAAAAATTGCTCCAATGGGTGAACTGTACCACACACCCTTATCCGGGTCCAGAAAAATGTACAATCATGTAGAATATTATTTAAAAATAAAATACCAATAATTGTACACATAATTAAATGATTAGAAATTGTACATAAAATTTTAAAATAATTTAAAAAATATTTCTACATACATAAATTATGTCTACATGGCCACCTTGGTCCCATCCCATGCCTACATAGGCTTAAATTTGGTTCGGGCCCAGTTCGGACTGAACTGGACAAACCGGGCCGTCTAAAAATTAATATATAAAATAATATTTAATTAAAATGATTTGAATAAGTCCATTCACAACTTGGCCTAGTTTTCCTAGTTTGGATATCACCATGGCTAGGCTTCCCCCGGCATAACTGGTACACTAGTCAAGGCACACTGCTACATTTTTCGTGTCAAAAATTTATGGTAGTCTTGTGTTCCAAAATTCAATAATGGCTAAGGTCATTTCTAATAAAAAAAATCATAATTTACATAAATTAATTTTTAAGTCTAATAAAATAATAAAAAATAGGGGGTTTTACATTCTACCTAACTTACAAGAATTTCGTCCTCGAAATTTAGGATTAATAGGGTAGATAGGGTGGAGGGATAAGAAGAGTTCGTCAATACCAAAATATAATTAAATTTTGGAGGAGGCGATAAAACGACGTTCAACACCACCA